>CATIWQ010344690.1:0-15556 GCA_949673415.1 Euphorbia schlechtendalii | reverse complement strand
ATAGATAGAGAGTGAAAGTTATATAGATTTTGCTAAGTTCAAAGTGTTAGAGAGAAAAATGTATAAGTGATTCGATTCTTGTTTTAATCACTAGATTTCTCCACAAATTCGAGCGATTGTTGTATGAGTGTAATTGCAAAGCACTTATCAATAAAAGTTTATGTTCTTCAACATTCATTTGTTCAATATTCACAAGGAATATCATCTTAACGGAGGTTCTATACAAGTCGAGACTGAATTCAAAGTAGACGCAGGAATTACGGGAATTGACGACTCCCATTAAAGAGTGGATACAGTTTGATCAACTTTAGCTTTCACTTGCATTACTTACAACTTTACTTTGTTTTCTACTTATACTTTGTAATTCGAAGTTTATGATATGTCTATGAGTCATAACGAGTATTTCGTCTTGCATCACTTATATTAATGAAGTTATACTCTTTCAAGTTCACTTTAAGAGTAGTTTTAGGGTTAATAAGATTCTATATAATCACTGGATCTGTGATTATAATGTTGTTTAGTGAGCCAACATTATTGGACTGGTAACTTGCTAAATATGGCTATGTGAGAGCAACCCATACTAAGCATAGTATTATTGTTGTCCAGGTTTTTATAAGTGTCATAATTTGTTTACCCTAGATTAAGAAAAGTCATTTCATGTGTTGCTCTGCGGTGAATTATAGGATATTTGGGCGTCTACAACCGAGTTTGTTGAAGTTATCTAGTGCATAAAACATTCTTGATTATTTTGCATATTTTACTCCACTATACTTATTCTTAGGGAATATCTATATGCTTTTCATTTTCTCTAATCTGTTCATGCATCTATCCATTCATCGGTCTACCATTCAAAACCTTCAACTTAGTTTATTTTCTTTTGTTCCGTAACTCTAGTAGGTCCTTGGAACCGAATTCCTTCCATGTGGGATTGACATCTTTTAAAACTACATCGCAATTGTATACTTGCTATTATCATCATTTTTCTATTTGATAAGCGGTAATGACAACACTTGTTCATATTTAGAAATTTTATATTATCAGTGGAAAAGTGGCGAACAAGCTTTTGCCACCGTTGCCGGAGAAGGCAACTGCATTCTAGAGATCAAATTGCTAGAGAACTAGCAATTATATTGATGTGTCAATTAGATTTATTTATTTATTTTTTTTTTGTTTTAATTATTTATATTTTTTTATTAACATATTTTTCTTACTTATTCATTAAGATTTCTTTTTATCATGTGCATGCCAAGTACGCGTAGTTTGGGAGAAAGTTTGGCGTCTTTCGAATAAGAAATAGAACGATTTGGTAAGAGCAGAAAATGGATAAATAAGAGACAAAGAAAAACGATGGCCAATGAAGAACAACCAAATAATGATCAACCTCAACCAAGGCTCATGGATTATGTCATTCCGACCATCAACGGTAACAATCAGGGAATTGCTAGACCACCAATTAACGCAAAGCAATTTGAAATCAAGCTAACATTGCTTCAAATGATCAGCAATAATGTGCAATACTATGGTCTACCCAATGAAAATTCGAATGCTCACATTGCAAACTTTCTAGAAGTCTATGATACTTTCAAAATGCCCAATGTTTTTGATGAAGTAGTTAAACTTTGCTTATTTCCATTTATGCTCCGTGACAAAGTGAAAGTTTGGTTGAATTCATTACCCCCAAATTCAATAACCACTTGGAATAAATTAGCGCAAGCCTTTCTGACTATATAATTTCCTTTAGCCAAAACCGTAAGACTCATTAAAGAAATCACTTCCTTTACTCAGAAGGATAGTGAATCCTTGTACGAAGCCTGGGAATGTTATAAAGAACTTCAGCGAGTTTATCCTCATCATGGTTTACCCTAGAATGTGATTCTACAAACTTTCTACAATGGAATATATCATGCAACAAGAGGAGAGATTGATGGTATGGCTGCGAGATCTCTTATGAAGAAGACTAGTCAAGAAGCCTTTAATCTTTTGGAAGAAATGGCAAATAACAATAGTATGTGGTCTGTGGAGAGAGAATAAGTAAGTACTACTAATCCTACTCATTCGCATACTGCATCTACATCTTCTAGTTCAGTTAAAAAGGTCAATGAATTAGACCCTATTTCTATTATACAAGCGTAAATATCTGCATCATCTCATAAGATAGATAATATGCATATAAGTAAGAGTAACCCTTTGACATGTGAAAATTGTGGCCAAATAAAACACACTACTTTTGAGTGTAACTTTAACCCATGTGTAGGGAAGCAATTAAGTTATGGTCAAAGTCAAGGGAACTCTTATGGTAATAATGGAAATAATTATAGGAGTTCTAATTGGAAGTATGGTGATAATCAACAAAAGAATTATCAGAGTAATGATAGGATAGGACAGTTGGCTAGTAAGACAGACAAGTTTCTAGAAGTAGTTTGTAATAAGCAATCAGAGACTGAGGAATGTTACAAGAAGTTAGAGAATAAGATGGATCATATGTTTAAGAATCAATCATCTTCTATTCATAATTTGGAGATACAAGTTGGTTAATACAAGTGTTATTCCATCTAGAGGAAAAGGCCATTTACCTAGTAACACAAAAGGAAATCCTAAGGAAAATGTGCATGCTATAGCCCTTCGTAGTGGTAAATTACTAGATAAATTAGATACTTCGGATATGCATGCTAATGATGTTGTTGAAGTGCCGGATGATTATCCAAGTAAATCCAATGATAAAGCAGGAGTGGATGAACAACTTAATTCCGGAAAGGTTAATCCCCCTCAACCATATTTCCACAAAGAATGAAGAAGAAAAATGATGATAAGCAATTCATCAAGTTCATCAACAAACTTAAAGGCCTGGAAATCAATTAATCGTTCATTGAAGCCATTACATAGATTCCAAACTACGGTAAGTTTATTAAAGAACTTTTATCTCGTAAGCGTAGTTTAGAAGGAATATCGAAATAATTTTTAATTGAAGATTGTAGCAAAATAATAACTGCTACAATGCCCACTAAACATAAAGATCTGGGAAGTTTCACATTACTATGTAAACTTGGAAACATTTCCTTTCCAAAATGTTTATGTGATCTTGGGGCTAGTATGAATCTTATGCCTTTATCAATCTTCAAAGAGTTGAAGCTTGATGATGAAGTTAAAAGGACAAATATAGTCTTCCAATTGGCCGACTAGTCTATTAAACTTCCTTATGGCATAATAGAAGATGTGCTAGTTAATGTGGGTAAGTTTGTTTTTCCGATAGACTTTATTGTGCTAGATTTTGCATATGATGAAAAATGCCCTATAATCTTGGGAAGACCTTTTGTGCATACTGGCAAAGCATTGATATATGTGTCAGAAGGCAAAATTAAGTTAAGGATAGGTGACGATACTGTTGAATTAAGAAGATACATGAGGATTAAGAACTTGATTTCCAAGGTACACTCTTCTATTATCCTACTTTTTCAATTGATGCTAGAATACATGTGGAAGTAGAGGAATACTTTTCATTATTTGGGTTGGAAAGCTTTGTGAACATGTGTTTCCCGTTTAATGAGGAATGGGTCCTCGAGTTTTCGGTTATTATTAAGGAGGATGGGAATTCTTTCAAAAGGAAATTTAGGAATGAAGGGGATGAGTATAAGTTCAATTTAATGGATTTGGTCAAGTGGTTTGGTTTTGGAGAATCCTATGAAGAGGTTGAAAAGGAAGATGATTATGATCTAGCAAGTGTATTGACTGAGTTAACGAGATTGGATCGATACGATGTCAAAAACTCATCCAACAAAAACATCCGGAGTAATAACCTTCTTTACGTTTACAAGTTTATCTCCCAAAGTCTTTTCTTCCGATACGAGACTACCAAAGTGCAGATGAAAGATTTGGTTGTATTGGAGTGCGTCATTTTTCAATTACGGCCAAAGTTTCCGATTTACATGTTGGAATTCATCACTAGCCTTACTACACATAAAAAGGCTAGAGTTGGAGGTGCGAATACAATTTACGAAATTATTTTAGCATTTGGCAAGGATGAGTGGTGAGTAACATTCAATAGCAACATTCCAAGTAAGTTTAGATATATATTTCAATGCAACATGAATTAGTATAAGTTATATAACTTTATTTTAATGCTATCGATCTATTTTGAGTGTAGTAATATCTAGTAGTGTTCTTACTATGAGTTTTATATGCTATTCTCGAATGCGTCCTATAAGTATTGAGTGTGTCTAAAGTGTAGGGAAACTATACCATAATACTTCGAAACTGATCAATAAAGGATGAGGGTATTGAGAGAAAAAAATCGAAAGAAAGAGAGGATATTCAATGAGTTATGCAAAAGGTGAGGAATGGTATAGAGCAAAAATTGCAACCATTCAATGAGTGAAAAAAGAAAAAGTAGCATAGCATGAAAAATGAGTGCAAAGTACAAATCTGTACTTCAAAAACATATGCTTAAAAAAATGAGAGAAAGTGGTATGGAGCATAAAATGCAACCACTAAAAAAGGGGAGAGTGGTAGGTTACCTAAAAATGCCTTGAGATCAATATTTTCAAAGTGTGCTCCCTTTTTCCTTTATACTTTATACTATAGTTGAGAAAAGGAAATATTCGAGTGAGCATATAATGCTTATATGAAAACGCAATTTGGTTGACTTCCCATTAAGAGAAAAGGTATGCAACTGGACTATATAAATTGCACATTACAAATTTATGGGAAATTTCATATACTTTACTTGAACCTTATGCAACGTGGGAATGTGGTACTCACTACAATAATCTTTCACCAAATGAGGTATGAACTTGAATTACTATTTCATATACTTCTATTGTGTTTACCTTGAGGACAAGGCAAAAGTTAAGTGTGGGGGTGTGATAAGAGTATAATTACATTTATTATCTTGATATTTTTACTCATAAAATGATGTGGTTTAGAGTCATTTTATACTTCATATAAAAGATTTCACGTGGTATGTAGTTGTTTTTGATGTAGTGTAGAAACTAGGTGAATCTTGGGAGTGAAATGATCAAAGATGAAATTCTATGCAAAAAGAGTGAAAAAGGTTCAAAAATATGCATGGAATGTAAGGAATTGGCTTAGGATCGAAGTTATCAAAGATAGGTAAAGTTGTAAAGAAGAATCATGAAGAAAAGCATAAGTCTCGCGATTGGCCAAATCACGCTCATGACTATCTAACGTGATCATGACTTATCAATTTCACAAATAGTCAGCTACAAACTTACATTCACGATCGCGACATGTATGTTACGTTCACGAATCATGACGGGTTTGATAAACTCTTCTCAACTTCCAACCACCAGATAAGAACATTCGACCACCATCAACTGTTAGGCGAAGAGAAACCTTTTAGAGACAATGCAACCATAAAAAAGTGCCTATCCATTGAAGATAAGGATGAAATCTTGGATCCAATCAAATTGAAGATAATGCAACCCTTCACCAATGGACATGACTATTCATTTGGATAAACGCAACCTTTCACACTCTATAAATAGAGGTTCAAATCAACCATTTCGTGCATATGGTGTGAGATGACATGTATGGCATGATACATAATAGATAGAGAGTGAAATTTATATAGATTTCCCTAAGTTCAAAGTGTTAGAGAGAAAAATGTATAAGTGATTCGATTCTTGTTTCAATCACTAGATTTCTCCACAAATTTGAGCGATTGTTACATGAGTGTATTTGTATAGCACTTATTAATAAAAGTTTCTGTTCTTCAACACTCATTTGTTCAATATTCACAAGGAATAGCATCCTAACTGAGGTTTTGTACGAGTCGAGACTGAATTCAAAGTAGAAACAGGAATTGTGGGAATTGACGAATCCCATTAAAGAGTGGATACTTTTTGATCAACTTTAGCTTTCACTCACTTACCTTACAAGTTTACTTTGTTTTCTACTTATACTTTCTAATTCAAAGTTTATGATATGTCTATGTGTCATAATAAGTATTTCATCTTGCGTCACTTATATTAATGAAGTTATATGCTTTTAAGTTGACTTTAAGAGTAGTTTCGAGGTTAACAAGTTTGTGTATAATCACTGGATTTGTGATTATAACGCTGTTTAGTGAGCCAACATTTTTGTAGCGGTAACTTGCTAAATATGGCTATGTGAGAGCGACCCGTACTAAGCATAGTATTATTATAGTCTAAGTTTTTATAAGTGTCATAATTCGTTTACCCTAGATTTAGAAAATTCATTTCATGTGTTGCTCTACGGTGGATTATAGGATATTTGGGCATCTAGAACCGAGTTTGTTGAAGTTATCTAGTGCATAAAACATTCTTGATTATTTTTCATATATTACTCCACTATACTTGTTCTTAGGGAATATCTATATGCTTTGGATCTTCTCTAATCTATTCATGCATCTATCCATTCATCAGTCTACCATTCAAAACCTTCAACTTATTTTAATTTTTTTCCGTAACTCTAGTTGGTCCTTAAACCGAATTCCTTCCCTGTGGGATCGATATCTTTCAAAACTACATCGCAACTGTATACTTGTAGTTATCATCATTTTTCTATTTGATAAGTGGTACTGATAACACCTATTCATATTTAGAACTTTTCTATTATTAGTAGAAAAGTGGCGAACAGTTAACATCTATTTTTTGTTCGAATTGTCTTGATTCAACCGGTAACCTTTTTATGTTTCTCACAGGTTATGTCTAGATGTGCGGAGATGCACCGAAGGTCCTCTCACCATGCCAAAGGTAAAAGCTGAGCTTCAAGTGGCGAGAGCTGACCTTTAAGCGGTAAGAAAGGAGGTGGCGGTGGTGAAGTAGAGGGAGGCCGAGGCGGTTAAGGCTAGGGATGAGGCACTTGATGAGGCCTCAAAGCAAATGGATGCCTCCTTGGAGCTAGAGCGGTTGTGTGAGGTGCATGAGGCCCTTCTTCAATGCAACACCGGCCTAGAGAAGGACTTCTCCTATGCTTAGGAGGAGGTTGGGTCCTCAAAAAGGAGATTGAAGAATAGGATGTCGAGCTAGACTGTCTTATGGGCAAGATGGTGAAGATGGCGAGGATGTTTGGCGCCCGCCTCATTGAGGTGGTTCACACTCATTGACCCCTAGTTAGAAGATGAGCTTGTCCAAGACGAGCCCTTTCCCACCTTTAAGGAGGTTCCTGACAGTCCTCCTAAGCTGGTGGATGTAGGCGACGCGTCAACCCTCCAGGCGTGGGAGATTAGGCATAAAATAGGACCTTTTTCTTCTTTTAGCTTTCAGTTTTCTGTAATCAACATTTCCTTTATAAATGAAAACCATTTTTATCTTGCCTTTTCTTTTTGTGTATCTTGCCTTTTATGTAATGTCTTCTCACCTTAAAAGAGCTTCATTAAACGGTTACTTATCAATGCACAAAAAGGGTTACCCGTCTCGAGGGAACCTCAAATTTGTAAAATTGTTCTAAGGTTTTAACGTACTTAGTAAATGGTTACCTGTCTGGAGGGAACTTTAAAACATCAAAATTGAACTAAGGTTTAAAATACTTAGCATGATGGTTGTTCGTCTCGAGGGAAACATTAAATATCGAAATTATTCTAAGGCTTAAAAATGCTTAGCATGATTTTTACCCATCTCGAGGGAACTTTAAACATCAAAATTATTCTAAGGCTTAAAAAAGCTTAGCATGATGGTTACCCATCTCGAGAGAACTTTAAAACATCAAAATTATTCTAAGGCTTAAAAATGCTTAGCGTGATGGTTACCCTTCTCGAGGGAACTTTAAAACATCAAAATTATTCTAAGGCTTAAAAATGCTTAGCGTGATGGTTACCCATCTCGAGGGAACCTTAAAATATCAAAATTAAATAAAGGTTTAATTAATGATGTGTACTTTGAATAATTTACAAATAAGTACGGTCTGGTGCTGTGTTAGCCGGAGTTAGGCCGAAGGGACACCGTCTCGTTAAAAAGCTTCCCAAGGAAAAACCCAGTGGGAAAAAATCGAAGGGGAGGAAAAGAGTGCGGTCACCTGATTCTCTAGCAGTTTGTGGTTTTGTAGTATGGTTTTAGGTTTGAGATATTCAACATTCTTGGTAGATCCTTGCCACTGATGTCATTAAGGCGGTATGTGGCTTGCCCCAAGACTTCCTTCACTTTGTATGACCCTTCCCAATTCATTCCAAGTTTACCTTTACCTTCTCGAGATTGCGAGGTAGCGGTGTCTTTAAGTACTAGGTCCCCTTCCTTGAGCTGTAGGCTTCTAACTCTACGGTCGTGGTATTTGGCAACTTTAGCTTTATAGGCGGCCATCCGAATGCAGGCTCGTTCACTCCTTTCTTCAAGATTGTCCAGGTGATGTTTTAAGTTGATGTCATTTTGCTCCTCAGTATAGTAGACAACTCTATTGGACGGGGTGACTATCTCAACTAGGATCATGGCTTTTGCCCCGTGGACAAAGGATTAAGGTGTCTCACCTGTTGGCATGCATGGCGTGGTTTGATAGGACCACAAAACACTTATGAGTTCATTCGGCCAGGATCTTTTGTTTCCTCTTTCGAGGCGCTTCTTAAGCCCTTCTCCCAATGTTTTGTTGACCTTTCTCTGTACGTTTATCTGAGGATGTGCCACAGAAGAGTAGTGGTTCTTTATTCCAAGCCCTTGGCAGAATTTTACAAACTTCTTTGATATGAATTGTGTGCCATTGTCCGCCACAATCTTCCTTGGAATTCTAAACCTTGTAATGATGTTCTTCTAGATGAAGTCAATGACCTTCTCTAGAGTGATGGTACTGACCGTAACCGCCTCGACCCACTTGGTGAAGTGATCGATCGCCATAATTACAAATTTCATTTATCCACTAGCCATTGGTCAGGGTTCCGCTATGTCGATTCCCCATGTTGAAAAGGGCCAGGTGGTTACCAATGGTTGTTAGCTAGCCCGAGGTAGGTGGGTCTTTCTTGCGTGTACTTGGCATGGGTGGTAATTCTGGATGAAGTCTGTTGCATCTGCCTCAACTGTTTCCCAGTAGTAGCCGGCTAGGCTGACTCTTTGTAGCAGGGTGGATGCTGCCTGATGTGACCCGCAGATCCTTTCATGCATTTCTACCAAGATATCCTTTCCTTGGCTTGGGTTGATGTGACGCATTTCTACTAGGCATCCATGTAAGATCTTCTGTAAAGGTGTCCATCTACCATGGAATATCTTACAGATTTTCATACTATTTTGGACGCCTCCTCCTTATCGTCGGGGAGACGACCTTTATTAAGGTAGGACATAATGGGGCGATGCCATTCATTGACATCTTCCTCGATCCAAAGGATTTGTTCTTCTTCGCAACTGGGATGGATGAGAGCTTCTTAGAGGCTGACTTGTTTTTTACAACCTTCTGATTTGAGGTGGCTTTGGTTGATTCATCTGCCATCTCATTTTGCATTCGTGGGATATGCTCAACCTTCCACGTGGTTCCCTTCTTTTCCAGGCTCTCTATCAAGCTTTGTACCTTGAGTAGGTATTTGACCATGCTTTCCTCCTTTGTATCAAAGTTTTTATAATCGTGAGTCGCTTCGGATGACTACCTTGTCGAGGGCCAACTCCGTAACAAATTCTAGCCCTTTGATCATGGCTTCATACTCGGTGGTATTGTTGGTGGCTTGGAAAGCAAGCTTTGCCGCATATGTGAGACAGACTCGATTTGGGCATTCTATCAACACACCGACTCCGACTCCATCATTGGAAGAGGCTCCATCAACATAGACTGTCCATGGTTCTGTCTTTACCACTTCCGTTGGTTCGAGCCCGGCAAACTCAAGCACATAGTTAGCCAAAACTTGTGCTTTCAAGGCTGTTCTTCCCTCGAATCGGATGTCAAATTCCCCCAGTCTTATCGCCCATTCCACCATTCTACCTGACATCTCTAGCCTTTGAAGTACTTTCTTAAGGGGAAAGCTTGTTCTTACTATGATGGAGTGCGCCTGGAAGTAGGTCCTGAGCCTCACTGAGGCAGAGATTAGGCTCAAAGTTAGCTTTTCAATCATGGGGTATCTTAGCTCAGCGTTTTTCAATACTTTACTCATGTAGTAAATGGGGTGCTGCTGGTTGTCTTCCTCTCTGACCAAGACTACTCCTACCACCTCATCTGTCGTAGATAAGTACATGAATAGTGGTTCACCATGGACTACGGCTGAGCAGAGGGTGAGAAGCCAGGAATTCCTTCAAGTTCTCAAAGGCGAGGTCACAACATTTGTCCCATTTGAAGGGCTTATTTTGCTTTATTGCTTTGTAGAATGGCAGGCATCTCAGGTAGAAAGAGATGAATCGCCCCAATGCATTAATCCTACCATTGAGGCATTGCACTTTGTTCAAGATTCGAGGCAGCTTTATATTGATGATAGCCTCAATCTTTTTAGGGTTGGCCTCTATCCCTCTCTCCAATATAAGGAATCCCAAGAATTTGCCACTTTTTACTTCAATTGTGCATTTTTTTGGGTTTAATTTGAGGCGGTATTTCTATAATACCTTGAACACCTTCTCGATGTCTATTGCATGACTGGGCTCGTCTTTGCTCTTAATGATCATATCATCCACGTTTACTTCCATGTTTTCGTCGATTAAACCCTTGAACATTTCATTTACAAGCCTTTGATATGTGGATCCAGCGTTCTTGAGCCAGAACAACATCACCTTATAGCAGTAGGTTCCCTCATGTGTGATGAAGTGGTTTTTTCCTCGTCCTTGGGGCCCATTGGTATTTGATGATATCCTGCTTTGGCATCCAGGAGGGAGTAGATAGCAAACCCAGCCGTTGAGTCTACTAGCTGATCAATGCTAAGTAGGGGCTAACTATCCTTGGGGCAAGCTTTATTCATATCCGTAAAGTCGATGCACATTCGCCAAGAGCCATTGGGCTTCTTTACAAGCACCACATTTGCTAACCATTGGGGGTAGTGCACTTTTCTGATATGCCCTGCCTCGAGCAATTTTTTTTATCTATGCCTCAATTGCCTTTTGTCATTCTAGAGCGTGTTTGTGCTTCTTTTGCTTAACCGGAGGGACAGACGGGTCAATGTCAAGGATGTGACACATGACTTCGGGCCGTATGCCCTTGATGTCCTCTTGCAACCATGAGAAGGTGTGCCGTTATTCTTTCAGTACTTTTACCACAGCGGCCTTTGCTTCCTTTTCCATGTCTTTTGCAATTTTGATTGTTTTTCCTTCTACTATGGCTAAGACTTCCAAGTCTCCCACTAGTTCTACTCTTTCACGATCCTTCACCTTGAAAGAGACGGTTTCCATCTGAATGGATGCCACATGAGCTTCCTTAGCTACCTATGGATTGCCTACTGCCACCACTGCTCCTTTCTTGGTTAGGACCAGAAGGGTCAGGTACTCCATACAGATTATGGCTCACGACTCGATAATGAATGGTCGTCCCAATATAATGTTGTAACCGATTCCTATATCGATGATAACAAAATCAACTTCCCCTCTCCAGGTTATGTCCTTGTCTCCTACTTCCACCTCTAGGGTGACTTATCCTGTTGATGGAACGAGTTGGCCTCCAATTCCTACTAATGGGTTTCCCCTTGGCTGAATTCTGGTGTGGTGAACATTCATCCGTTTTAATATTGAGTTGGTGATCAGGTTGACTGAGCTCCTAGTGTCAATTAAGCCTCTTTTTATTATGTAACCTTTGGTTAGTGTGTCGATGATCAAGGGGTTCTTGTGAGGTTTTTCTACCAACGAGTATCTTTGGTAAACTTTGAACAGGTCTGCGTCTCGACCTGTTAAGTCTACTATTTTTGGTTTCTTGGAGGGTAGCTCGAATTTCGAGCATCCCACGATTACCATTATTATTCCTTTAGCTCTCTGTGCCTTATTATCTCCAGGCTGAGATGGTTCAGGGACCTCTCTTCTCTCTTCTCTAGTTACTCCTTTCACAAACTGGCTAAATTTTCTTGCTCGAATAAGGGTATGTACTTCTTCAGCAAGCATTCGGCAATCATTTTTATGATGCCCCCTGGCCCGATGGAACTCGCAGTAGCTGTCTGGATTTCATCCTACCATCTGGCCTTCTGGCAATTTGGGGAATCTCACATTCTTCTTTTCATTGGGTTTCTTTATTGCCACTAAGATTTGGTTGAGCGGGGCGTTTAGAGTTGGCCTGTTAACTCGTGGGATGTTCTATTTGTACGGATGGTACTTCTCTTCTCCTTTGCCCCTTCTGGGTGGTCGTTCATCTCGCCGGTCACGGTACCCTTCTTCTACTTTACCCTTTCTGGACCTATTCATTTCATCCACCTCAATCATGCTCTTTGCCATGGCTATCATCTGAGTTATGTCTCTAGGTCATCTCGTGATTATCTTTGTTCGTAGCTTGTCATTTCTTATTCCTCTGATGAGGGCCTCCTTGGTGGTGCTGAAGTCGAGGTCATCTGTGCTAATGCATACCTCATTGAATCAGTTTATGTAAGATCTGAGTTATTCGTTTGGCTCCTAGATGACTTCATGGAGCTGTCAGCTTACATCTAAGGTAGGGGTCGATCCGAGGAAGTGTTTGCAGAACACCTCGCTTAACTGGTCCCAAGAGCTAATGGAGTTGGGCTTCAGCTTGTGGAACCAATAGGCAATCAGCCCGGTTAGCGTTTGTTCGAAGTACCAGCATATGTAAGCTTTCAGGGCATACATATTTTCCATTCTGTTTATGTAATGCCTCACATGTACTATAGGGTCGTCTCGGCCATCATACAGTTTCGCGAAAACTGGAGGGATGAAGAATGGGTTCAGTTGGACTCCCAGGATTTTTTAGGTGAAAGGGGATAGCCTTTTCTCCACCAAAGATTCTTGGTAGGGTACTGCTAGGTCTTTGAGTAGCTTTTTTATGCTTCCTCGCAATTTGGGATCAATCTCCATGTCATTGTCTCCTTCACTAGTGACGTCGACCGGCTCGGATCCTGACTGTGGCTATGGCAAGACTCTGGGTACTTGGTGTTCGCCACTTTTCCACTGATAAGTTTAATATCTTTATAGTTCCAAAAACTTGTTCGTGAGACTTGGCTATACTCGTTTAGTAAGATTTATCCTCAATAATAATGCCAAAAACTTGTTCACGAAAAATGTAGGTGTTGTTAATACCCCTTATCAAATAGAAAAATGATGATAACTGCAAGTATACAGTTGTGATGTAGTTTTAAAAGATATCGAACCCACAGGGAAAGACTAGGTCTAAAGATTAACAAGGAAAGACAAAGTAAAAGAAAATAAAAATAATTTTAAGATTTTTAGAAAGGAAGATCAGAATGAAAAGTTGAGTAAATATAGATGTGATAGATGAGAGACTCTAAATACATAGATTTTCACTACGAACAAGTATAGCAGAGAAAACATGCAAGTTCAACAAAGATTATTCTAACAAAACCCGGTTCAACACACTCAGATTATTCAATGATTCGTAGAGCAACACATGAAATAACTTTTCTAATCCTAGCGCAAATGAGATAAGAATATTATATAAACCTGGACAACGTCAATACTATGGTTAGTACTGGTCGCTCTCACATAGCCACATTTAGCAAGTTACCATTCCAAAAATGTTGGCTCACTAAACAGCGTTATATCACAGATCCAGTGATTATACGCGATATTGTTAACCTCGAAACTACTCTTAAAATTAACGTCAACGCATATAACTTGGTTAACATAAAAGACTTAGCACGAAATACGCATTATGACACATAGACATATCATAAACTTCAAACTAGAAAGTATAAGTAGAAAGCAAAGCAAAGTTGAAAGGTATGCAAGTGAAAGCTAAAGTTGATCAAACCGTATCCACTCTTTAATGGGAGTCGTCAATTCCCGCAATTTCTGAGTCTGCTTTGAATTTGGTCAAGCCCGTACAAAACCTCGCTAGGATGATATTCTTTTGCGAATATCGAACAAATGAATATTGAAGAACGAAAACTTTTATTCATAAGTGATTTGCAAGTACACTTATACAACAATCACTCGAGAATATGGAGAACTAGTGATCGAAACAAGTATTCGAATCACTTAAACATTTTCTTGCTAACACTTAAGAACGTAGCGAACTCTCTATCTATACACATTATATCTCTCTCTAATTGCACTCTAAGGTTCTCCTCTCTGGTGGTGCACGAAATTGAAGAGGATTGGAACCCTGTTTATAGAGGACAAAGGGTTGCGTCTATCCAAACGAAGGGTTGTGTCCATTGGTGAAAGATTGCATCTCTTCATTGTGATTGGTTGAGAAGCTTTGATATAATCCACAATGGATAAGCATCTTTTCATGATTAGTTGACTCCTGATAGGTGTCTTTTCATTGGTAGTTGATGGTAGTTGATCATGCTTATCTGGCTGTTGTTAGTTAAAAAGATAATACCGGAAAACCGTCCATGTCGCGACCGTGAATCTTTGATTGGAAATCGTCTGTTTCTGAAGTAAACAAGTCGCGACCGTGAATTGAGTTTTACTTAGAATTCTTCTTGTAACTTCACCGATCTTCGACAACTTCGATCCAAAGTCAAATCTTCAAGTTCCACGCATCTTTTTCCACCTTTTTCACTCTTTTTTCATAGAATTCCTCTTTAGCTCATTTTACTCCCAAGATTTACCTAGTATCTGCATTTGCATAAAAAAAAACTACATACCACATGAAATCTTTTATATGAAGTATAAAAATTACTAAAACTACAGCGTTTATATTATAAAATTAATGTGATAATAAGTGTAATTATACACTTATCACTTAGGCGTACGAGTTCATCCATGCTAGTGGGAAGGCTCCCATGGAATAAGGCATTTGCATTCCTGTTGGAGGCACTGGTGTTCCGCCTGGGAATTATGGGTTGCTTCCTGGTGTGTTGAAGGCTTGGAACATATCCATCATAGCTGCCTGCGTTCCATTTGCTGGGGGATGACTGTCCGCGGGGGCGCGGCTACGGGGGCCGTCGTGTGCGTCTCGGCTGCCAGAGTAGTGTTTTGGTGTTGGTGGGGTGGGAATAGCTCTCTGGCCAATTTCTGATGGTTTGGGCCGTCGTCGGGGATTCCATGAAGGGTAGCCGCTTCGACATTGTATTGCTCCACGAAATCTGTTTTGATGACTTGTTGGTGTTCGGGTGGGATGTTGTACTCTCTAAAAATTTGCAACATTTACTCCACAGAGTTGGTAGGAACTGCATCGCGTGGGGGCTTTGGAGTCGGTACGCCAGCCTCTGTGAGACTGTCAAGGGTGTTCTGAACAACTCCAGTGTCGGAGAGATGACTGTCATTGATTTCCGCCATTTTCAGGAGTTTGTAGATCTGCGCTAAAAGAAAGAAAATATGATAGCGTATGCGAGTGGGTTTCTTTTAATTTCGCAGAAGCTCTAGAAATTAATAAACAAGAAAAATGTTGGCAGAAATTGTAATATGTTAATAGACACTTATCGGATTGTTCGAGGATGTGTTGCGAACTAAAATTCTCGCTGAGGCAAGTAAATTCAGTTCACACTCACTTCACCAATAATTGCATTGTATAATTGAATTACATAAAACATAAAAAAGAATTATTGTATGTAAGTTTAAAAGTCAAATAT
>CATIWQ010344685.1:0-10599 GCA_949673415.1 Euphorbia schlechtendalii | reverse complement strand
ATTGATCCACATGGATTTTACCCGACTAAAACCTCGTTCAAGAAGAACCCATTAGTAAACAGCAGCTGCTAGACCACTCAAAAACCAACCCGAAAATAATCAAGAAGGCTCA
This sequence comes from Euphorbia schlechtendalii, assembly GCA_949673415.1. Classification (NCBI taxonomy): domain Eukaryota; kingdom Viridiplantae; phylum Streptophyta; class Magnoliopsida; order Malpighiales; family Euphorbiaceae; genus Euphorbia; species Euphorbia schlechtendalii. The sequence goes on along the minus strand of CATIWQ010344685.1, from coordinate 10,487 downwards.
CTTAAGAAAGAGCCTTCAAAAGAATTCTTCGATTGTTTGGAGAAACTCGTGAAGGATCTCGCACAATACAAGAAGAAGAGGAAGTCGAATTCATAGAGAAAATCTGAGCTGAAGCTATTTTCTAATGTGAATAAATAGAGGAGCTAGAGGACTATATATAGGGAAACAGGGGAGTGTTAGACTCCCTCTCAATTATCAGATGGGATGGGAATATTCCCATCTAATCTAATCGGGTTAGCCGCGTGGGTCATGGTGACTCGTGGCTAACCTACGTGAGTTGCAAGGCAAGCCCACTTGCGGCCCGTGCTAGCGACCCTGGAGCTTTTCAGCTCGCAGGGCAGTCGCGTAGGCCCCATTTCGAACAACCCGTGTTCATTTGAGGCCCACTAGCAACGAAAAAAATTCCTTTGCTCCACTTTTTGTAATTTTTCACTATTTCCTCTTTATTCCTTTTAATTATTAATTTGGTTCAACCAATTAATAATTCTTCTAACGAATTCAACAACTTATATTTTCGGCATAGACCCAGTCTATAGGTTCTTTACTTAGTCTGATAAAGACCCAAAGTGTGTGACCTCATAGGATCCCAAAGTATTGAGCTGCTAGAGGTTAACCTAAACTTGGCTTCCCATTCAGGAACCTTTAGGCTCATTGTTCAAGATTAATATGGAACCTGATAGCTCTAAACAATTAAATGGGCTTTCTAGCAAAGGCGTATGATCCCCCGATACTTGGAATGTCACGTGCTTGTGACTTGATCCGATTCTGCAGTAGTGACCAATACAATACACTCCTTCCATCAAGTTAAGTACCATCCAGTTTATTGAGCTCAAGTGAAGTGTCAGCTCATGTAATAGCCATAGTTATCCTGGAATTAAACTTGTTCACAAAGAACACCACTCGACCATTATGTATCAAGATTGACTAGAAGCCCATTCAATCAATCTTGTACTCTGATTAGATGTTTATGAGTGTGTCACTTCAACAAGGGGCCCTAATGTACATCTCTCATTATATCACTATATCAAGAGCGATGGATCCCATCTTGACTACTTGGTTTACCAACATGTGATCATCACTATACCCGTAATCACCCGTATCATCCTGATCGCCAGGGTATGAATAAGTACGACCCAAAGTATAGCAACTCCTACACAAGGTAACCAGTATCTTAGGTTTGAGGATACTCATATTGCTACCGTGTAATAAGATTTGACACCAATACATGGATATAGTTATTTCTGAGTGTCTATTTATAGCTATCTCCAATGTATTACCCGAATGCATTCATGTTTTAACTCAAGGTGCCACCTTCAGCTCGTGAGATAGGCTACTTGGATCTAATCCTAGGAGTAAGCCTACACATGCTAGTCTATCCGTTCCATTGATGTCCAGTCTCAATGAAACTATGACTAGGGATATTTAGACTATTCATAGTAACACGTATGTGCAGTTCTCACACCACATAGCTCCCACTATATCCTCGCACTTTTACGCTATGAAGTAGTCATGGACTTTGTCTCATCAATGTGCATATACATATTTAATATTATACATATATGATACCAGTGAGATACATGAATAAATAGAAAGCACTGATAAGCAACAAAGATGTCTTAATTATTAATAATAATAATTCAAAACCATTTATACATTATAACTAATAAAGATATATAGCCTTAATTGTCTCTCAGGCATTCATCATGTCTAACAAGACATGGGAGATGCTATTGTGATATTGGGAATAAAAATCATAAGGAAGGATAATGATATCTTTTTAACTCAAGAACATTATGTTGATAAACTTCTCAAGAAGTTTGAATATTATGATGTAAATCATGCGAGTACCCCTTATGATTCCTCGTTAGTAAAAAATAAAGGTGGTCTAGTGGATCAATCTAAGTATGCACCAATTATTGGTAGTTTGTTACACTTGATGAATTTCACATGTCCTGACATAGCATATGTTGCGTGTAGGTTGAGTGGATATACATATAATCCAAGTAATGAATATTAGGTAGCCATATTAAGGCTTATGAGATAACTGAGAGGTACCATGAATTATGATATTCTATATAGTGGAAATCTAGTTGTACTTGAAGGGTATAGTGATGCGAACTAGATCTTTGATTAAGATGAGATGAAATCCACTAGTGGTTATGCTCTTGGTGGTGGAGTAATAACATGGAAGTCAAGTAAGCAAACCGTAATATCAATGTATACTATGGAATCTAAGTTTGTTGCTTTAAAGTTGACTTGCAATGAGGCCGAGTGGTTGAAAAACTTCTTAGCGGGTGTGCCTTTGGGAATAAAGTCAACACCTTTTGTGTATATTCATTGTGATTGCCAAGAAGTAATATCAATATTGAAAAATGAGACCTATAATGGCAAGAATAGACATATACGTCTAAGACATGAAGTTGTGAAGCAAAATTTCTAGGAGATGGAATAATATCCATTATAAGGGGATGAGACTTAAGCCAATTTGAACTTATCAAAGATGGGAACCCAACTTATTTGATTGGAGATCCCATGAAATAAGTTTATAAGGGTAATAACAAGTTATTGTTAAGTTCTGCTAACATAATTTTTATGTGTCCCAATCCTAGATGTGTGTATGTGCTATCTTACATATTTTGAGAGGTTATGTTAATAGAATTCTAAATTATTTCATAGCTCTTATGAGTGGTGTATAAAGTGAATATACACTTGATGAAATTACCCATGTAAGTGTAATGTGGGTCCCCTTTCTATGAGATATTGGCAAAATCTACTAGAGCACTTATAAAAGACCAAGCAAGGCGCATGGCCTATTCACGCAAAACAGCGTTGAACAGAATGTATCTTGGTATAATATGATATGCTAAAATCTTTATCTTACAATAGAGCTTATTTGGTTCATAGAAACTTCATGTTTCAACGAATATTCCGTAAGTTAAATATCTATCAAGTATTGGTTCATAGTCTAAAAGACACCAATGCTATTCATTATATATCAAACTAGAGATATTTAGAATATTCTTTCTTTTACTTTTAAACTTTCTTTTGAAAGTAGTGGATGATTGTTAGAAATATTAGAGTATTTATATTTAAGATATTTTATTATCGAAAGTATATTTTGGTCAAATGAAATTTATGGTGATTAAGTTCTTTGATTTGAGATTTTAATACCAATTTAATGTCTAACAACTATATTTTGATTTATTATTTTGTAACCCCTTTCAATTATGGTTTTTAATGTGATTTTATGGCTGACACATTTATTCTATAACAACTCTATTTCTTCCTATAAAAGAGCTTGTTGTTTTTTCTTTTTCAAGTGTGTGAACAATTTTTTCAAATTATTTCTTTCTACCAACTTATGGATTTATAAATATAATTTTGATTCTTGATTACGCTTTCATTTTTTAAATTGAGAAGTTTTTTAATTCTGGGAGGAATAATCAAATATCATTTAAGGAAAGCGTCTTAGACATGACTCAACTTGGTTCTCATTAACTATATTTATTCCTAAGTGGTTTCAAGTGTTATTCTTAATTTAGACAATTTTTTATTTGATTTGCAGCATTGACACGTTTTGATGACTCCTGACCAAGTTGCCTTTAAGCTGTCTCTGATCAAATATGCTTCTAAGTCACTTTGCCTCTGAGTTTTGCTTCCAAATTTTTTCTTGACTACTTTTGATGGATTTTAACGAGTTATGTTTTTGAGGAAATTTACCTATAGGGAAACTTGCCTCTGACAAGACTGTCTTTGAGGAATTTTGCCTCTGAATGCATCTGACCAAATATGCCTCTGACGAAATTTGCCTCTGAGGGCTAACTTTGACGAAAATTGACAGTGTTGATCCATATTTTCCAACATTGTTTTCTTGAAATGAAAAATTCAGATTAATTGTAAAAATATATAATTAACAAAGAAATAATTTAGAAAATTGAAACATTTCCCTTAAAATAGATTTACAAAAGACTTGTCCAAATGTATTTTGGCAGGTTTAATTAAGGAAAACTCTAAAAAATGTCGGGTTTATAAAACTTATTTACTCAATACCTCCTAATTGATTTTTGTATTGTGTGACCATTTTAAGTTTGCAATTTTTTCCTAATACCCTTCAAATGCGTATCTAGTAGGTATGAGGAAGGTAAATGGTAGAAATGCATATCTGATGTCTAAGTGGTATCCAAGTAGTAGAATGCTGGTAGTGTTCTAAATTCACATTTTTGTTTGTTTATAGCTTTTGATTTTTGTTTTTGAATGATAACAATGAAATATATGGCTCCTACTAGGTTCATACCATATATTCATGAAATTTGAACAAACTTCCAATGAATATAAGGTTTCTACCAGATTTTCATAACAAATTTGACACAACTTGTTCTCCCGACTGGTTATATACCACTTATTTACTAGTTTCTTGTTATTTTGATTCAATGCTTTGTAGATATTTATCTTACATGCGTTGAAATCAATTTTTAATGCATTTTCATTATTTTTAAGATTGTAATTACTTGTTTGCCAACTTTGGAGATAAACTTGACATGTTTTTGTGTTATTTACATGATTTCATAATGAATTTGACAAACTTGTTTTTCCTATCAATTACTTACAATGTACCTACCAGTTTCTTACTAGATTTGACATTGTTTGTACTTCCTACCAGATTACTACCATGTTTCTACTAGATACATGCTATTTTGATTCAATACTTTATAGAAATTTATCATACATATGTTGTAATCATTTTCTAAATCCATTTTCATTACTTTTCAAGATTATAATTGTTCATTTACTAGCTTCAAAGATAAACTTGACATGTATTTGCGTTACCTACCTGATTTCATAACTAATTTGACACAACTTGTTATTCCTATTAATTACTTACCACGTATGATAAGTGTATAATTACACTTATTATCTTGATATTTTCAATCATAAAACGATATGGTTTAGAGTCATTTTATACTTCATATAAAAGATTTCACATGGTATGTAGTTGTTTTTTATGCAAGTGCAGAAACTAGGTCAATCTTGGGAGTAAAATGATCAAAGATGGAATTCTATGTAAAAAGAGTGAAAAAGGTGCAAAAAGATGTGTGGAACACAAGGAATTGGCTTAGGATCGAAGTTGTCAAAGATCGGTAAAGTTGCAGAGAAGAATCATGAAGAAAAGCACATGTCACGATCGTGACACCCATTCAAGCTCGTGACTTATCATTCTTCACAAGTAGAAAGTTAAAAACCAATGTTCAAAATCGCGACATGTATATCGCGTTCGCGACATGTGACGGTTTTTGGTCAACTCTTCTCAACTACCAACCGCCGAATAAAAACGATCAACCGCCATCAACTGTCTAACGAAAAGACACCTTTTGGAAGCAGTCCAATCATGAAAAGGTGCCTTTCCATTGTAGATGAGGATGAAACCTTGCATCCAATCATATTGAAGTGATGCAACCCTTCGCCAATGGACACGACTCTTCGTTTGGATAGACGCAACCCTTCACCATCTATAAATAGAGTCCCAAACCCAACCAATTTCGTGGGTGATATATGCATAGTAGATGGTGATAATCGACAAAGCATATGATACATGATAGAGAGTGAAAATTGTATAGATTTCGCTAGTTCAAAGTGTTAGTGAGAAAAATGTTTAAGTGATTCGATTCTTGTTTCGATTACTAGATTTCTCCACATATTCGAGCAATTGTTGTATGAGTGTAATTGTAAAGCACTTATCAATAAAAGTTTCTGCTCTTCAACATTCATTTTTCGATATTCACAAAGAATAGCATCCTAGCGGAGGTTCTGTACGAGTCGAGACCGAATTCAAAGTTGACTTAGGAATTGAGGGAATTGATGACTCCCATTAAAGAGTGGATACAGTTTGATCAACTTTAGCTTTCACTTGCATACCTTACAACTTTACTTTATTTTCTATTGTTTGATATGTCTATGTGTCATAACGAGTATTTTGTCTTGCATCATTTGTATTGATCAAGTTATATGCTTTCGAGTTGACTTTAAGAGTGATTTCAGGGTTAACAAAATTATATATAATCACTGGATCTGTGAACGTTGTTTAATGAGCAAACATTTTTGGAGTGGTAACTTGCTAAATATGGCTATGTGAGAGCGAACCGTACTAAGCATAGTATTATTGTTATCCAGGTTCTTATATGTGAGAGCGACCCGTACTCTAGTTGGTCCTTAGAAACGAATTCCTTCCCTGTGGTATCGATATCTTTTAAAACTACATCGCAACTGTATACTTGCAGTTATCATTATTTTTCTATTTGATAATCGATAATGACAACACCTGTTCATATTTAGAACTTTTATTTTATCTGTAGAAAAGTGGGGAACAAGATTTTTGGCACCGTTATCGAGGATAAGCCTTTCAGAACCAGTATAGCTAAAATCTTGCGAACAAGTTTTTAGCGCAGTTACCATGGATAAGCCTTTCGGAACGAGTATAGCTAAAATCTTGCGAACAAGTTTTTAGCGTCGTTGCAGGGGAAGGTAAGTGCGTTTTAGAGATTAAAAATTTGGAGACTACGGTACTTTTTTATATTTTGTTTTTATTTTATTTTTATATCTATTTGTTATTGTATTTTATTTTGTGTTTAAAATGTTTACTAACATATATTGGGATAAGTTTTGTGGTGATTACATGATTGATAACTTAATTGATACATGCGTAAATGAAATTTGCCAAGTTACATCTCATGAAGAGTCAACATCTGAATCCCTTGAAAATTTAGAATATTCCTCTGAAACTGAAAAATTAGTTAGAGAAGATGATCCTATACTACCTTCTATAGATAAACCACCCTTAGTAGAGTTGAAGTAATTGCCTATTCATTTGAAGTATGCATTTTTAGGAAGCAACAATACCCTACCCATTATCATTTCTAGTAAGTTATCTCAATTACAAGAAGAAACATTATTGGAGATAATAAGGGGTAGAATAAGGAGTATTGGTTGGTAAATTTTCGATATTAGAGGGATTAGCCCTAATATAGTGATGCATTCTATTAATTTGGAAAATGATAATAAACCTAAGATAGAAAGGCAAACAAGATTAAATCCTCACAAGAAGGAAGTTGTTAAAAAGGAGATTATTAAGTTGTTTGATGCAGGAATTATCTATCTGATTTCAAATAGTGAATGGATCAATCATGTTCAATGTATTCCGAAAAAATGAGGTATTACTGTAGTTCAAAATGAAAAGGGTAACTTAGTTCCTACTAGGACAACAACTAGATGGAGAGTTTGCATAGATTACAGAAAATTAAATGCAGCCACTAGGAAAGACCATTTCCCTTTACCATTTATAGATCAAATGTTAGAAAGGATATCAAGTCATGCATTTTACTATTTTCTTGATGGATTTTCTAGATATTTTCAAATTCATATTAAGCTAGATGACCAAGACAAAATCACTTTTACATGTCCATTTGGTACATTTGCTTATAGAAGAATGCCTTTTGGGTTGTGCAATGCTTAGGCTACTTTTCAAAGGTGTGTTTCGGCTATTTTTAATAAGTATGTGGAGGATATTATGAAAGTTTTCATGGATGATTTCTTTGTAAATGGAGATTCTTTTGAGAAATGTGTAGAAAATTTAGATAAAGTACTTGTTAGATGTGAGGAAACTAATTTGGTATTGAATTGGGAGAAATATCATTTTATGGTTAATGAAGGAATAGTTTTAGGTTATAAGATAGATGAGAAGGGAATTCATGTAGATATAGCAAAAACTGAGATCATTGAGAAATTACCTGCTCCCATAAATGTTAAGGGAGTAAGATCATTTCCAGGCCATGTTGGATTTTACAGAAGGTTTATTAAGGATTTTCGGTTATAGCTAAACCTTTAACTAATTTATTAGTTAAAGATGTGAAGTTCGATTTCTTTAATGACTATTTAAAAGCCTTCGGCACCTTAAAGAAAGTATTAGTTTCAGCACCCATAATTGTTAAACCAAATTGGTCTCTACCATTTGAATTGATGTGTGATGCTAGTGACGTTGCTGTTGGTTGTGTATTAGGTCAAAGGTATGAAAAGAATTTGCATGCAATTTATTATGCGAGTCACACTTTGTATTCTGCACAATGCAATTACACCACCACTGAAAAAGAGATGTTAGCAGTCGTATATGCATGTGATAAATTTAGATCATATTTGATTGGGTAAAAAGTAATTATTTATACAGATCATGCTACTTTGAGATATTTGTTTGCTAAAAAAGATGCCAAACCTAGATTAATTAGGTGGATCCTTCTTTTGCAAGAGTTTGACTAGAAATAAGGGACAAAAAGGGAAGTGAGAATACCGTAGCTGATCACTTATCTCGTTTAGAAGATGATAAGGGACCTATAGGTGAAACTGGTAATATTAATGAACTTTTTCCAGATGAAAATCTTATGTCTATTAAACTTATTGTTAGTCCATGGTATGATAACTTTGCAAATTATTTGGTTACGCATACTTTACCCTTAGATTTAGATTCTAATGGTAAGAAGAAATGTCTTAAACATATTAGAACATTTATGTGGGATGACCCTTATTTGTTTAAGGCATGTGCCGACGGTATTATTCTCAGATGTATAGATGATACTAACTTTTCTTTAGTTTTAAGTCATTGCCATGATAGCATATATTGGGGACATTTAGGATCAGCAAAAACAGCTGCGAAAGTTCTAGAGAGTGGGTTTTATTGGCCAACATTGTTCAAGGATGCTAGAGATTTTGTTCAGAATTGTGATAATTGTCAGAGAACAGGAAACGTAAGTCGGAGAGATGAGATGCCACTTAAAAACATCTTAGAAGTAGAACTTTTTTATGTTTAGGGTATAGATTTCATGGGACCATTTCCTAACTCTAATGGTAATAATTACATTCTGGTTGCAGTTGATTATGTTTCAAAATGGGTTGAGGCTAGCGCATATAGTAAGAATGATGCTAGAGTAGTCGTTAAGTTTCTTACGCAATAACTTAATAGATTTGGAGTTCCTAGGACCATAATAGCGATGGAGGTTCACATTTCATCAATAACACTTTTGAAAGCTTGATGCATAAGTATGGGGTACATCATAAGGTTGCTACCCCATTCACCCTCAAATTGGTGGTCAAGTAGAAATTTCTAATCGAGAAATTAAGTGGATTCTCGAAAAGACTGTCTTGAATTCTAGGAATGATTGGTCTACTAAGTTAAATGATGCATTATGAAAGACACCTATTGGTATGACACCCTATAATTTGGTTTACGGAAAGGCTTGTCATTTACCTATAGAATTAGAGCATAGGGTTTTATGGGCTTTGAAGAATTTGAATATGGATTTACACAAAGCTGGTGAAAGAAGAAAGTTGGATTTAAATGCATTAGAAGAATTACGTTTGTCATCATATGAAAATGCAAAGATTTATAAAGAGAAGACAAAACGATGGCACGGTGCAAAACTACGATAAAAAAAATTTAACATTGGAGATAAAGTTCTGTTATATAATTCCAGACTTTGCTTGTTCTCTAGAACAACTCAAATCTTGCTGGAAGGGACCTTATGAAGTTATTTAGGTATTTGACAATGGGGCGTTGGAATTGAAAGCCGAAAATGGAGTAGTCTTTCGAGCCAATGGCCAACGATGCAAACCTTATCTGGAAAATAAATTTGAACAACAAGACATTGATGTTAAATTACTATCTTCACCATAATTATTCCAGGTATTAAAATAGTAAATATTTATTATTTTTATTTAACATGTTTGTTTTTATAAGTTTTTCTAGGACTAAGTCTAAAAATTGAAGAAATAGAAGAATTGAAGAAGTTCACGACCGCGACTATAGATCTCGCCCGTGACATTATGCAGTAAAACCTTCTGTTCCTATTGTGAAGAAAGTCACGATCGCGACAAGCCTTCGCGATCGAGACACAAGAGGAATATAACCGTTACAAATTGCGATTTCACACACGACAGATGTCTGAAACTGCCATTAACGGCTAGTTTGAAGGAAAAACGGCTATATTGACTGTTTTGGCCAATAAATGACCTATTAGAACTCTATATAAAGGTCTAAATTGAATCCATAGCCACCACAACCTTCTACAAAGCTTTCTAAAGTTCTGATTCTTTCATCTTTATTCTTATACATTCAAAACCTTTTCCAAACCTTTACTTCAAATACAAACATGCCTCATGTTAAGGTAGCCGCCAATAGAAGAGAAATCCCAAACTGTCAACAAGAATACGGTTGTCCTTTTCCCATTCATTCATGTGAGGAGGGGAAAAGATACCAAGTTTTGAATAAATTGGAAATCAACGGTATGATCTTTCTTGATTTGGTTTTCTTGGAGACTTTAGCCCCTTCATGAGCAAATGGGGATGTATCTTGCTGATCTTGGCTTAAACACGTTTGTGGGGATGAGATTTCCACAAAATCGCGATTGGATTAGGGAATGTCTAGTGACATTCGATTTTGAAGATAA
>CATIWQ010344667.1:0-14313 GCA_949673415.1 Euphorbia schlechtendalii | reverse complement strand
ATAAACTAGCAAATTTACAGTAAACCCCTAATACAAGTCCAAAACTTTCAGCATATATCTCAACATCATCACAATCATCAATCTCAAGATAAAAGAGATTAAGCTTCTGTCAATAGATTTTATCGACGGAAAAAAACTACTATTTTCACCTAATACATTTTTGTGCACACTCAGTTCACACAAAATCATTATGAAAAGGTAAAAGAATAGATTAAGAGGATACATTTTATTATACAAGACACAAGCAACATCTTAACAAAAAGAATTGAATATATAAATGCATTTGATATCACATCACAACACAAATTTGTTCATCTATAAATAACCAAAACATATATTACCTGGTTGGCAGAGCTTCTGTAGCTGATAGATTAATTAGAAGGAACTTGATCGAATTGAAGCTAGTCCTAAATCGAGCTAGAGAGAGTAAAAATCTAGAGAGCAGAGACCTGTGTTAAGAGTAACACATAAGATTTCAATTAGGTTAAAAGCTCGAACAAACCGGCCACATACCTAGAAAAAAAGAAAGATGAAAGAAAGTGGATGAATGGAGAAGCGACGGAGGCGGTAGAGCGACGGGATGCGACGGAGGTGGTGGAGTTATTGGAGACTATAACAGTCAGAATGGCAGAGGTTAATGTATACGAATAAATAGTAGTCAGAACGGAAGAAATTGGGGAATTAATTATAAAAGGATACTACGGACGGTTCTAAAATAAAATCGTCCGTAATAAGTATTCCGAACGGTCCGTAATAATAAAACCATCCGCAATACCTATAATTCATTACGAATGGTTGATTCAAAATAACCGTCCGCAATACTATAATACGGACAAGAAAAGATACATGTATTATGGACGGTTTGTTTTTAACAACCATCCGTAATACTTCTATATATATTCCGGACGGTTGTTACGTAACAACCGTCTGTAATAACCCCTCCGTGTTTTTTAATGCTCAATGCAAATGGTTTCTTGTATAACCCTCCCAAAAAGTACGACCCTACAGGCCCTTTCTACACTAGTGAATGATATTTATATGAAAATCCCTGAAGGATTAAAATCTCCAGAAAAATGTGATAAACAAGAACTTTACTCGATTAAGTTGCAAAGATCATTGTATGGATTAAAACAATCTGGTTGCATGTGGTATAATTGACTAAGTGAATATTTATTGAAAGATAGTTATAAAAATGATCCAATTTGTCCTTGTGTTTTTATAAAAAAATGGGGATCCAATTTTATTATCATCTCAATATATGTTGATGACTTAAATATCATTGGAACTCCAGAAGAGATTCCAAAAGCAGTTGATTCTTTAAAGAAAGAGTTTGAGATGAAAGATCTAGGAAAGACAAAATTGTGTCTTGGTTTACAAATTGAGCACCTAGAAAAGGGGCTTTTAGTGTATAATCAAATTATACATAAAAGATCCTAAAACATTTTATTATGAACAAAGCACATCCGTTAAGCAACCCAATGGTTGTACGATCACTTAAAGTGAAAAATGATATTTTTCATCCTAGAGAAAATGATGAAGAAATTCTTGGTCCTGAAGTACCATATTTTAGCGCAATAGGTGCTTTAATGTATCTTGCTAATAATACAAGGCCAAATATTGCATTTTCTGTGAATTTGTTATCAAGATATAGTGCTGCACCTACACAAAGACATTGGAATAGAATTAAACATATTGATTTGGGTTTATTTTACTCATATGAACCTAAGCCAGAATTAATCGAATATGCAGATGCCGGTTATTTATCTGATTTACACAAAGCTCGATCTCAAACAGGCTACTTATTCACATATGGAGTACAACTATATCTTGGTGATCTGCAAAGCAAACTATTACGGTACTTCCTCAAATCATGCAGAATTAATAGCAATTTATGAAGCTAGTCGTGAATGTGTATGGCTGAGATCATTAATATAGCATATTCGAGTAGCATGTGGAAAAGTAACGATTAAAGAAGATCCGTTAACAATATATGAAGACAATGTTGCTTGTATTGCTCAATTAAAGGAAGGATACATTAAAGGAGACAGAATAAAGCATATTTCACCAAAATTTTTCTTCACTCATGATCTTGAAAAAATGGTGAAATCTATATTCAACAAATCCGCTCATTCAACAATTTAGCAGATTTATTTACCAAGACTTTACCTTCCTCAACTTTCAAGAAACTGGTTCATAGCATCGGAATGCGTCATCTTAAGGATCTTCAGTCAACTTGCGAAGAGGGGGAGTAAACACTATACTCTTTTTCCTTTAACTAACGCTTTTGTCCCATTGGATTTTTCCTTGGTAAGGTTTTTAATGAGGCAGTGTCTCATTCGCGAAATTTACACATCATAGGGGGAGTGTTGAAAATTTGATGCGTCGGTAGCCGCCAAATACTGTGCGGCTACTATGCAACATTATAATGCAGGGCCTACATCATTAATATTTGATGTATTATGTTTCCTTATTATTTACGGTTTGTGCCATTGAGTTTTCCTATAAATAGGATTCAATTTTTCTTATTCACTACACCTCAGAGATAAGAAATAAAATCTCTTTCATATTCTCTCTATTCTTCTCGTCTTATAGATATAATATTCTTGCAATTATATTTTATTTCTAACAATCTGCAATTAGTTGTCAGATATAATATAGTTTATAATTCAAGTATTTATTTATGATAATTGGTGAAGTTAACCCTAATATTTCGTTCAGAATTGAAGATACTAATTGATATGCTGTCCCATCACTATTTGTTCAAACATTTTAAATAAACTAAAAGAAGCTTTAATAATGAAAAGTTAATGAAATAATCGGTGGTGGTGCCACATCTTATTGCCAAGTTAGGTAAAGAATTTCTTGAATATAAAATATAATTATAGTTTACTAAAAATAAGATTTGTCACTGTTATAGAGGATTTGTGAATTTTAGAGTGCTGGAATTAATAAGTTTAGTGTCCATATAATTGGGTTAAGCTAGTTAGTGTAGAGAATATGTGAGTCTAGTGAGTGTTGGTTTGATACTTTGAGTGAGCATATAAGTGGGGTTGAGTTCATCTAACATAAAACCAATTGACTTTTGTTAAGACACAATCTACTCCACTTACATACTACTCATTATTCATGTTTATTGCCTATGTGGGATAATCCCAACATCTCCAACACTCCCCCTCAAGTGCAATTGGGCCTGGATCAGTTGCCACTTACCATTCCCTACACATATCGAATCAATTGCTACATTTAGAGAGTAGAGTATTTTTATATTTTTTTGTTTGTCTGTTTCTTTTCACTTTCTCATATTTTTGTTACTTCGATCCATTTGTTTTTCTTCACTCTTTTATTGATCAAGCATTCTCCTACTTTTTTTATGTATTCTTACAAGTTTTAGACCTAATGTATAATAGATATGTGTTGTACACACTTCAAGCTCAAATGATATTCTTGTATATGTGGATGATGACATGATGTAGTGAATAATTGAAAACTACTATTGGACATCGGCTCCCAGTGTTTACCATCATAACAAGTTTTAAAGAACTTCGGTCGTCTTTCAACCTTAGTAGGTTCTGATGCCATGCCAGGATTAGTCATGTAATATTGAATAAAGTGTAAGAGTATTGTAAAACAAATTACAATACATATTATATCAGGGGCTCACCATATTTCCCATTTACATATCATGTCTTTGTGAATAGTATTGTTTGTGCATCTCTTCCTTTACTTCCAACAGAAATTGTTAAAATAACCATTCACCTAGAATAGTAGTGTTTTGAAATATTTTTTTATAGTGAGTTATTAAGAAAATATATTTCAAACATGCAACATTTGAAATGTCACAACTCGTCTACACAAACAATATTCAGATACAACAATATTTTTTTATATAAGAAACTGAAAAATAGTAAGCAACTAATATGTATGTTAAATCAAAAGGAATAAAAATTTAAGTGTTAACTTAGAAAATATGCTATGTGTTTTGGCTATTTTGCAAAAAAGATCTTTGCGGGTTTTTTTTTTTTTTTTTTTTTTTTTTGCAAAATGATACTTGTAGTTTCAAAAGTTAGCAAAAAATGAGAAAAAATGGATCCTCAATCTAAAAATACATCAAGCAAAGCAGGAACATTGTCAATTTTAGAGCGAAATTTTGCATATAAATATCATAAAAATACAACACACTTTGATGATAAATTTTAAATTTTTATGGAAGTACAAAATGTTTTAGGGTGAACTTAAAAGGATGTCATTTAATTTCACTCATTGGAAAAAACAAGATTTTTTTTTCTGTGAAATAAGATAAGTAAAACTGGACTGTTATTTACCACCCTAAATTACTTAGTACTACCCGCATTACTCATAATATTGCCCTTAAATTACACCATTCATTTACTTTCCGCTCAACAAATTAATACCCATTTTTACAGCAGTAATACAATCATTAATGCCTCTCCCAACCTTACTCGTCCACAACTCCCCCATATTCCATTAACGCCACCACCAAGTTAAACACCTTCCTATGTCAAAATAATTATTGGAAACTATAAACTAAAAGATAAAGTCCAAACAACAAATGAAATTAAAGGTATTAAACAAGTGAAGAAGATGAAACAGTTTGTATGTTAGTTTGAAAAATTAAGGTATTAAATCAGTGAATAATTAGTTGGTAGAAAAAGAGGAATATAATTAGACTTTTTTGGAAAGGAAAAAATTTGATTAGAATTTAAATTGGAGCAACAATTATTAGTATTGAATTGGAAGGTTCGTTGTTTAGAATGAAAATAGGAAATAGGAAAAACATAAATTAATATTTAAATCTTAAAGCTAATCCAATAAGAAAAGGATATAATTCGTGTTTAATAGCCTTATCAGTAAATATCAATTGTTGGGATTTATTTACTTTAATTAATCTTAATTATCTAATTAATTAATTTAATTGAAAACCCGAAATTAATTAGCATTACCTTTCTCAACCATGTCCGACGGTCCAGTGGCGGATCCGACATGGTATCGGTGTCTGAATCCGTGTCAGTGTCGTGTCGACACTGGTGCGGCTGCCAATTTAGAAGGGTCCGAGTATCATAGACACCTTCAAATTCAATCAACCAAATTAAACCCTTCAACACCAACAGCCTCTCACCGTTAACACAAAAATTCATACTTAAAACGTACTAAATCAAAATATAAATTCATTTATTTCCTAATTTAATTCAACTGCCAGAATTCAAAATTCTGGATTTGCACATATCGAGTATAATTTCAACCCCAAATTTGAAAGAATTATAGCCGGAATTGATGAATCAAAAGCGGAGAAAATATACTGTGACTACCTAGCAGACCTAGTGGCTAAATGCATGATTGATCAGAAAAAGGCACAGCGGATGAGTGAAAGTGGTGGTAGAGAAATAGTTCACATGCCCGAAAAATCAACGTCAAAATATGAACACGCCTGCATTTTTATTTTAATAAAAACTGCTAGTAAATGGCTGATCAGAAAAAGGAATCACAAATGAGGAAGAGGCTAATGGCTGTAAAAATGGGCATTAATTTGGTGATCGAAAGTAAATGAGTTGTTGTTTAAGGATAAAATTGTAAGTAGCGCGGACGTTACTAAGTAATTATGGTTGTAAAATAACAACACCCTGTGTAAAATTATGACATTAGCAGATAAGAGAATTTTTTTGTTGACACCGTTAAAGTCGCTGACGTCGCAAGGGGCATTCTCGGAAACCAATTTCTCACTATGAAAGCAAAAAAAAAAAACGAACGCCATTTCTATCATAGAGATTAATTGAAACATTCAACAGAGGCCAACGAGATCTTTTCATGCCGGCAGAAGCCATAGTTTTGTTCATCAATGAATCTTTGTAATCAATCCGTGCCTGAAAATTGTAATCCGTGCCTGTAAAAATAGTTTTGATATGTCATTATCCAGCCAATATCAAGCCTCCGCTGCAAATCTCGAAGTAAGATAATTCACATTTACAATCAAATTTGATTTCGAACATATGAAAGCTAAAACTGGAATTGTTTATTCTATTGAGGAAGTCTATATTATGAGAGGCGGTGGATTCTTCTCTTCCAGGAAACCAAACTAAGAGGAAAACTAGGTCGTGGCCAGGGGGGACGTTCTTGTTGGGAGCCATGATGAAAATGAAAGATGTTGACAATGAGAGAAAATGGGAAGAATTTATGGATTTGATGAAGATAGTCTGGAATGTGGTTCCACGCGCTAACTCTCTTAACTGAAAGTGACTCCTTAAGAATCCTTCTCGTTGTGGCTAGGTAGTTCCTGCAAGATAGAAACCGTTGCTATGGGGGACTAGCCGTGTGATCAGCATAGCCTCTCCGATGCTTAAGTTAGATTGGAATTAAGAGAAGATACAAGGAGTTTTTGAATGTGTAGAATGCGTACCTTTGCGTGGTGACCAAAAGGGTCTTTTATAGACTTTGAATGTCCCCATAATGTGATTCAAAGAGTGAATCACCTAGAGTTCTAGCTTGGATGGATTCTTATCCTCTTGATAGGATAGAGTTTGTTTCTAGCAAGAGTCCTCGGCTGTGAAGACTTTTCTGAGGAAGAGAATTTTGGTTGGATTCTTATTCCTGAGGCATCGAGGCCGGTCTAGGAGAATAAGCTGACTCAGCTTGGTGGAAGCCTGGACCCCTCCTCTTAATGAGATAAGGGAAGACTTGGCATTTTCTATCTTTGGGACAGGTGTAATCTCCGAGTGGCAGGCACGCGCCTAATAATATTTGACTATGTTATCAAAAGTCCCCCCCATAAGTGTTATGTGAAGCTTTTATCAAGAGTTCGATTCGTCAACATCTGCCTAGCTGAGACAGATTTAAATGTCATGTGTCTTGTCAAGAAGCGTCTACGACACGCTTTAGGGTTTCCTCTTTGAATGTGTGTTTTTAAGCGCCAATATGAAACATTTTTAATTTTTGAATTTCAAACGTGGGGCAATAATGGCCCACATGTCGTGCAGGGGAGAGGTGCCTCTTCAGTTGTCTTTCATCTTCTATTTAAATGGTTCATTTCTCTCTCCTATCACTTTTACTTTTTCTGAAACTTTGAATTCCTTTTGAATCTTTTGGTGATTTCTTCTCTTCTTCCTTTGGCGCACATTTCTCCAGCAAGTCAAGGCTTTTCTTCTCCGGTATTCTTCATCTCACTTTAACAAGTATCTTATCACTTTCCTCTCTTTTTATGTGTTGATTTGCCATGCATTTGCTATCATTGCATGTTCTTGTAAATATGGTATAATGTCAGTTCATCTCCTAGAATAATTTATGAATGTTGTTGTTGTTGTTGTCCTATTTTGATTGTGGAGATGTTATTGTTCCTCATTGCTCTTCGTTAATTATAGTTGTTAATAGGATTTTAATGCCTAATTAAGAGTTTATCATGCGCTATTTGAGTATCTTCCTGGAATGCGTTTGTATAATTTCCTAAATATGCATTCATGCAAAGGAATTTTCTCTTGTGCGATTAGATCCAAATAACCAACGTAGGAAATTAAAATGTTGTTTGACATTTCACTTTACTATTAGATTCAAATAACCAACGTAAGGAATTTAAATGTTGTTTGTGCCACCTCAAACTGACTGTAGATGCTTTAGGATCTTTTCTAACTGATTAGGGTTTTAATAGGTAATAATGTCCGACTCAGTGTCCATCACTAGTAACCAATTGAGTGGGGAGTGTGTTGAGATGAACTCATGGTACTTTAAACCGTTGAACGTAGATTATATCGACGTCTCTCTCCCCTTAGGGCACCCTAATTGCCTGAAGGTATGTCCGACTCAAATTCCAATAATGACCGAGTGAATTGTAGTTAAACCTCCATGAGTTCTCAATCTTCTTTTGCCACGAGTTGGGCTAAGCTTCTCGAGGAGATAGGGCGGACTCCTGTAGTTTCGCCTTGATGTGCGGCTGGAGCTTCGCCTCGAATGAGTAGGGTAAAAAGGGCTTCCACTCGCCCTATGAGAAGGCACGTAGCCACTCGTCTTGCTATACTAGCAAAGGGGAAGGGCAGAGCTAGAGAGATTGGGAATAGGACAACAAGTGTGGATCTCATTGATTCGTATCAAGACTGGATAGACTTAGAGTTTAAGATGAATGTGTTTCCCTAGTTAAAGGAGTGTGAGATTCTTCTTCCTTCAAAATCTCAACGAATTATACGTGTTCACCCCAAGGGTATTTTAGGATTTATATGGACTAAATTGGGTCCGATTTTGTATATCTGCTTCCCGAGGGTATAAGTGATGTGCTAAGGGAGTTTCACCTCTATCGGTCTTAGATTAATCCCAATGCTTGGATTGATTTGGTGGGACATTATCTAATCTGCACAAGATTGGAGATGTGATTTTATGCAGAGTTCTTCAAGCGGGTGGCGCCCTTGAGGAAGACAAAAAACGAGGACCTTTATCATTTTGCACATAGAGGCAGATTTTACAAGTTTACCAACAAGGTAGACTCAATGAAGTACTTTAAACAGTACTTCATTTTTATTAAGCAGGAAAACTGCCATCCTTGGTTTCCCTCCAAGTGGAACTTAAAGCCGGACATGGCATATAACTTTGTCGGCTCAGATCCTAGAAGTTTTTAGAGGTCTTAGGGAAGGCGTTTAACCATGTCAGAACATCAGTTAGCCCATGGCCATGAATATTAGAATTATTAAGCCTGGCCTGCCAGACCATATTTATCAACCTAGACCCAAAGTTTATCCAGGTATACTTTATTTGTTTTTCTAGTGCTTAAGTTTCCTGCCCTTAGAGAACTTGTGCGAACCACAGCCAAGTGGTCGAAGAATCACAAGCACTCTAATGAGCGAGAAGAGACCGAGTTAATAAAAGATTTGGATGATGCAGTTCCTGGTAGCTGCAGGGTGGATCCTTTGAAGAAGAAGAGTGTGAGCACAGGATTTTGTACAAGCTTGCGCGTTCGATGATGATGGCATTTTCTGGATTTTATCCTTGAATCACACAATTTTCGAGTATCGTGATGCATCCGAATGGGAATCCTTCTCTTCTCTAAATTCAAAAGGATGTTTTCAATAAAATTATTTAATTAATTAAAAAATATAAAATACACAAAAAATACATAAAACATTGCGGAAAACCAGATCTGAGGGCCTACATCGCCAAAGGTGGGCGAGGCAAACCTCGTCAAAAGTCTTCGGCGAGGCAAGCCTCGCCAAAGTCCTTGGTGAGGCTCCCTCTCCAAAGAGCTTAGCGAGGCTCCTACCTCGCCAAAGTCGCGGTGAGGGGCCTCGCCGGACTTTCTTTTCCGGCAAGACCCCTCGCCAGAAAAACTTACCTTTTAGGATTTTCGGGATTTCTCCTATAAATACTCGGGTCTTTTTCAATAATCTGGATCCGAAAATTTTACAGATAAAAACATAACTTTCAGAACAGCTTCCAAGAATTAAGATGAATATTTTTGGACTTCCAACACAATTTTTTTTGCCTAAACTAAGGGACGAGGAGGATTTTCAACGGTTGATCGGATATCTTCGAAGTGGATACATTCCGTAAAAGTAAGCCTCTGAGTTCCTAGAACTGCAATTTCTGTGCTTTCGGTGTTTATCTTCTTCTTCTTATTTCACTTCTGAACCTAGGATTTTTATCATTTTTAATATTTTTATTTTATACAAGTGTTGTAATTTTCTTCATCTATTTTTCTTTACTAAAAGGAAATATGTGTTAGAACACCCCCACGAAGGGAATAAAACATATTCCCGGATAACAGCCCTCATCAATTCACCATGTGAACAATTTCATTAATTAAAATGAGCAACCAATGTGTTAATTAAATGAATTGTTTTATTTAAATAACAAACACATTACCGCGATTGAGTTTCAATTTTTTAGGCCACACGGGCCTCACCAAATTCAAAATCGAACATACGTGATATCCCATGTGCTAACCTTTATGGATGCAGGTAGATTAGGATTAGAAGTATATTTAGGATTTTAATTTTCCTTTGGGTATCGCAATTTCAATTTTTTTGGGAAATGTAATTAATAGGTTAGCGAGTGGTTGCATTCCCCGATTTTTGGAAGCCTTGTAATTTTTATTTTCCACGTTCATTTTCTCCATTTATTTACTACTTTGTGGATGATTTATTATTCCGCCTTGTGGATGGTTTATTATTTGCAATATGTGAATCATGCATATAAAGTATAAAAACGACCTAAGCGCGAATATGCATAACTAAGAAAATACGGTTTTTATAGATGTAATAAAATGTGATCACTTAAGAAATAAGCAACTTATCCCGGACCCGAATCTCTGTGTCTTAGTGGACCGTCCCCTAGACGTTAAGCCTCACAGGACTCTAATTCCTGGAAAGAGCTAATCCAGGTGGCGACTCCACAGTAAGAGACGGCGGATTAGGGTTCGAACCAATCTAAAATGTTTTTCGCTCTCTCTTTCAACCTTTTTTTCCCGGGTCCCTGACCCAATGCATTCTTTTTTTAAACACCCCGGTGGACCGCGCCTCTCATCCAGTGCGCTCTCGGCCCACGGCTCTGTGTCGCCCGCTCACAGTGGCGACTCTACTGGGGATTTTTCTAAAACTTGTTTTTTCAAAGGTTTTAGATTTTGGATAAGTGCCAAAAATTATTGATCACATTATTCTATTTTCTCTTAATTTTGACATATTCATAATAACGCACTGTAGTAGAAGGGATTAGCCCATAAGTCTAAGGTACCCTTATTACCGCGAAGCTTTCTCTTGTACTAATCTGCCTCCCTGAGAAAAGATAGTACTTGAGCGAGTGGAGCACTTGTTGCCATATCACATGTACCTCCCTCGTTAGAACCTATTTGGGGTGAGGCTTGGAGTGTATTTCAGTGCAACAAGAACCTTCTACATTAGCAACTCATTTATAAACCCTCATGTAAATAAGCCATAGGCATTTTCCCTAGGGTGTTACCCAAACAAGTGATCATGCATTATATTATCCTGCAGGTGCACTCCGTAGTATCCTTACAGTACTAAGATGAACCAAACTTAGGATAGAGACTAGCCAAAAACCCTATGCGCGGGAGTTGTATGGTTGAAAGATAGATAATGTGTGCTATGTGCTAAGTGTTTACCACTTTCCGATTCATCATGCATTGTACAAATGTGCCATGCTAACCACGAATCTTAGTGCAGACACTTGAACGCACACACTCATATTAAACATGATTTGATGTCATTCATGCTTAAGACTTAGTTGACACTAGAGATCGTATCACCTTAGGATAACATGAAACCAACTAGAATCATGTAGCATCATTCAACCTAAGTTTTAGCATGATGTCCACATGATGTTCGACTCTTAAGAAAAACCTACCCAAATCCTTATACAATGTCCACTTGGCATCCGAATTATAGCCTTACCGAGCGATTGTACACACCAAATGCCTACACAAGGCAAACATGAACATAAAGGATATCCCAGTTGATGTCTTAACCTAGGTAAAACTTACCCCTGAAACTCTACTTTTCACCCAAAATACTCAAGCGTCACTACATACCTTTTGTGATGATGTCCACTGACATCCAAAACCTTGCCCCAATGGGGCAAAAGAACCAAAACATTCATCTATATTCTGTATATGGTAGTTGTTTCCATACATCTTTTTATCACCTTCCATTAGGGTATATCACACTGGTCACCCGAACACCAAGAGAACTAACTTTAGACTTATCACCACACAGGTAATTAGGTCACTTCATTTCACATTTTCCCCAGGATAGAGTATGGATCTCAAAACCGATGGACCTTCATTTATCGCATGGACTAACGATTCTATTTTTTTTAAGTGATTTTTATCTCGCATCATGGCATGCTAACCTTTTTTCCGTAGCCATAACATTAAACATTTCACGCATCAATCACACATCATGATTTTACAAGCATTCCCTAATGATCTCCTTGTGTATGTAAGCTAGGAAAATGCCCCTTTATAAGAAAACTTAGAATAGGGCTTATGGCCAGCAGATCCGTCTCTCTCCAGTCACGGCTCATCAAGAAGGAGTTTCGTACATCGACTCTAGTTCGGATTCAGATCAAGACACTCCTCGCAGTTTCCATAATATGTCTAATAAGCAGGAAGAGAACGTGATCAATGAGCAAACTCTTGGGGCAGCTCAGAACTCGCAAGTAAATCAATCATCAGTGAGCGCCGAGGTTGCTGCAACGATGAATGCTTTTGCCAATAGTGACCAGTTTGCATCAGTCTTCAACCATCACGCTAGAGCTGGGCAGCCCGAGTAGAGGGTGAATGATTTGGTGCCGAATGTTGGTGGCACAACTCTAACAGGCAGACCTTTGGTGTTCCCAAGTGTTGGCGTAATCACCCTGGCATTCTATCAGGGCCAACCACAAACAGTGTATGAGCGACAGGTGTGTGACCAGTTCTTAGAGGGACAACAAGGGTATGCTTCTTTCGGACCAAGGGCAGTGGGATCTTCAGAGATTAGGCCCTCTTCTAATTACATTCCTTTTGCTCAAGGGGTGGCTCAGCCTACAGTGCCCAGCTGGGGCAGACCTTCTCAGACATTTCAGGGTTAGGGGCAGTACTACCCAAGTTCATAGTACAGGATCTTCTAGGAGACCCCAAACAGTATTCTTCAATAGCCTGGAATGGCTGAGCTGTGGAAAGAGTTTTTGGTTCATGTGCAGAGACAGAGGGGTGGGTTCCCAACGTAGCCACCAGTTATAGAGGAGGATACCTTGCCTCCTACCTTTACTATGCCTCAATTTGAGAAGTACACGGGAAATACAGATCCACACGCGCATATCACGCATTATTAGAACGTGATGAGGGCTTTAAGGATCAGTGACCGTATGATGGCCAAATTGTTCATCTTCACGTTGGGAAGCCTTGTAAATGAATGGTACAGTCATTTACCGATGGATATAGCCTATGACTAGGAACGTCTGTCCTAGGTAATGGTGAATCACTATGGGTTCAATACTTTGATAATCACCACTATGTAGAATCTGGAGACGGTGAAGCAAAAACCGAGGGAGAGCTTTAACCCCTATTTTGAGAGATGGATGGCTACGCAAGTACGCTTACAATCTCGCCTACCTTTGCCAGAAATGATCGTAAAACTCTTAGATGGTGCGCTGCCATCTTATCAAAAGAGGCTAGGGTCAGAGACTTTCCATAGTTATCAGGAGATTTTTGTCCGGGCTGAGAAAATAGAGCACTATGATGCCATGGAGGCAGAAAGTAGGGTAACAAGTTGCTTAGCCTTATTACAAGAAGAATGATTCCAACCCATTGCAGGTAAAGGCGAAGCAACCGATTGTGTAATTGGTGAATGAGGAGAATGTAGCCGCCGTCAGATTGCTAAATGAAGAATATCATGGCATCTTGCCATATGCTACTAATTTGGGATTCCTGTTCACTAAGTTGCGTGAACTCAATCAACTGGAAAGCTTGAAGATGCATGTCCCTCCCAAGCCAGAAGAGAAGGATAGTCACTGTCATTATCATGTGACCACGGGACATCGTATGAACAAATGCAAGGAGCTCCTGAAAGCTATTCAAAAGTTAGTAGTCGATAAGATCATCCATGAGCCTTCCCTTAAGCCTAGCACCAAGGCCAACCCCGTGTCGAAGTTTGAGGCAAGAGTGGGAATGATTAACTTCGGGCTAAAAGGGTGAAAGGTCATGAAATGCATATCCTAGAGGCTTGGAGAATTTATGTTGATGGTTGGTGTGAGCGGGCGACACGGAGCGGTGGGCCGAGAGCGCGCGGAGGTTCATAGGCGCGGTCCACCGGGGTGTTTTAAAAATAGATGAAGGAAGAAAAGCACCGGGTCTGGGACTCGAAAAAAAAAGGTTTGAAAGACAAAAAGGCGAAAATGTTTTAGATAGGTTCGAACCCGAATTCGCCGTCTCCCCAGCAGAGTCGCCACTGTGAGCGGGCGACACGGAGCGGTGGGCCGAGAGCGCGCGGAGGTTCATAGGCGCGGTCCACCGGGGTGTTTTGAAAACAGATGAAGGAAGAAAAGCACCAGGTCTGGGACCAGAAAAAAAAGTTTGAAAGATAAAAAGGCAAAAACGTTTTAGATCGGTTCGAACCCGAATCCGCCGTCTCTCAGTGTGGAGTCGCCACCTGGATTAGCTCTTTCCAGGAATTAAAGTCCTGTGAGGTTTAACGTCCGGGGGACGGCCCACCAAGACACAGAGATTCAGGTCCGGGATAAGTTGCTTATTTCTTAAGTGATCACAATATATTACATCTACAGAAAACCGTTTTCTTTTAATTGTGCATATTCGCACTTATGTCATTTTTG
>CATIWQ010344643.1:0-23585 GCA_949673415.1 Euphorbia schlechtendalii | reverse complement strand
GCAACCAGCCTTGCTTTATAGGTAACTATGTTACCGTCCATGTTAGTTTTCTTCTTGAAAACCCACTTGCATCCTATGGGCCTAATCCCACTTGGAGCATCAATCAAGCTCTAGACTTGATTTTCGTACATGGAGTCCATCTCTGATCTCATGGCTGAAAGCCATTTATCATATTTTAAGCCTTCCATTACCTCCTTGTAAGTCCTAGGCTCATTATCTTCCATAAGGAATAGATGTTTATTATCAGTGATGAGAAACCCATATCGTTGAGGAGTGATTGGAGCCCGGCCTGACCTACGCAATGTCGTTGTTATAATATGTTATTCCATGCTTACACTATCTTGTGTAACAGGTGTAGGTATAATCTGTTGACTGTCCGTTTAATCTTCTTGAGTGCCTAACTCAAGATTGCTCTCACTAGCTTTCGCAAGTATATGTTCCTTCTCAAGGAATTGAATATTTCTTGAAACAAGGACTTTTTGTTCCTTAGAATCATAAAGGGTATACCCTATCATCTCCTTAGGGTAACCTACAAACAAACATCTATCAGACTTAACACCCAGCTTATCTGAACTTATCCTCTTTACATAAGCAGGACATCCCCAAACTCTCAGGTGAGAAAGAGCAGGTTTTTTACCATACCATAACTCATATAGAGTGTGATCAATTGATTTAGAGAGCACTCTGTTTAGAATATTAACTGCGCTCTGAAGTGCTTAACCCCAAAAGGATCTGCTGAGTTCTGCTCGGTTCATCATGGACCGAACCATATCGAGTAGGGTTCGATTTCTCCATTCTAAGTATTCACCACCTCGATCAGATTGAAGGGTCTTGATACTTTTCCCAAGCTATTTCTCTACTTCAGTTTTGAATTCTTTGAATCTATCAAAACTTTCAAACTTGTACCTCATAAGATACAAATAACCATATCACGAGTAATCGTCGATAAAGGTTATGAAGTAGATGAAACCCTCATGTGTCTTAACACTCATTAGACTATATACATCGAAATGTATTATTTCCAAAGTAGTAGTGGCACGCTGACCCTTTCCTTTGAAAGGTTTCTTAGTCATCTTCCCTTTTAAACAAGGTTCGCACGCGTCATAGGAAACCCATTCCATTGGGCTTAAGTCTCCATATTTGTGTACCTTAGTTAAGCGAGTCTCATTTATGTGGCCTAGATGACAATGTCATAAGTATGAGGATTTCTCATTATCTAATCTCAATTTCTTAACAATGTTCATATTTAGAATTTTAGTTTTAGTATCTAGAACGTATATGCCATCCATAGATATTCCACATGCATAAAGATTATTATTACACTGATTTTGAAAATTATTATTAAAAATTAAAATTTCAAATCCTTCTGTTACTAAACGTGCAACAGAA
This sequence comes from Euphorbia schlechtendalii, assembly GCA_949673415.1. NCBI lineage: Eukaryota > Viridiplantae > Streptophyta > Magnoliopsida > Malpighiales > Euphorbiaceae > Euphorbia > Euphorbia schlechtendalii. Next base: position 22,196 of record CATIWQ010344643.1, on the reverse strand, counting down.
ATAATATTCTTAGTGACAGCGAGAATATAATAGCAATTGTTCAAAACTAAAAAAAGGCCACTAAGCAAATGAAGGTTATATATCCCTACAGCTATTGCAGCAACCTATGCTCCATTTCCAATTGTTAGGTCCATTTCCCTCTTTGCAAGCCTCCTACTATTCCGCAATCCCTACACAGAAGTAGAAATATGAGTACTACAACCAGTATCTAATACCGAAGTAGACTCATGGGGAATTGTAGAGAAACTCTCTATCATGAACATACCTGAAGTAGATGCCTCACTTGGCTTCTTCTTCACTTGTTCAGAAATATGAGCTTCTAACCCGCATTTCATTTCGACATTTTTCATGAGTCTTCTCTTATCCTTGAAAGCTCTAGACTTTTTTATCTTTCGATCCTCAACAACAAGTTGATTCTCAAGTTTATTTCTAAAGTGTATATCATATTGTTCTAACAGGTCCACCATCTCAAAAAATTACAATGATCATTGATGCATAGAAATCTGTTTTGAAATTATTGTCATGCCTAAGATGTAGACATTTCAATACAATCTGTTTCAAGGTTTCTTGATCATAAGTAACTCCCATTTTCCTTAACTGTTCAAATTTATCCTAAACAGTCATGGCAAACTCAATTGCTGAGGTGTCGGCCCCTAGACTTGCAAATAGCACGAATGTTTCATATTCATCCATAATTACAAGCTACACAATCATGGACTCCAAGTCCATGTTCTTGCAAAGATCCTTGTACCTTGGAAGCATAGTGTTGATCATGAAGTTCTTTACGATATCACAATCCCTTGTGTGCTTCACGTACTTATCAATTTGATAAATAATTGGATCCTCTCTAGGGGGTTCAGGATATGAATTATCTAATACATAATCCAGACCAAGGCTCTTTAGGAACCTTGTCACACACTCGAACCACTCATGAAAATTGTCTCCTTTGTAAAACTTGTTGTCAATCGGATGCATTATCAATATTAGTGTTCTTTATTTAACCTAGATATAAGATAGAATTTGTTTAGATATTAGTATATGTACATGTATTTAATATAAGGTCTTTAATTAAACACATAATTCCTACTATTTTGTCGACATTTAAATGGCCCCTTCTATTCAAATTTGGGAAATTTGGTCGAACCAATTTTCCTTAGTAGGTAGCATCCATGGCCACTCATCATGACCCCCACTATTGCACGCCAAGCCATAACAAGATAACCATGGTTGGAACCCATCCATTTGCATCTCTTGCAATTGATAATCCATTTGAGTTCTCTTTCTCGAGATGTGCGTACCTAATTGTACGACTCCTCAAATGTGTCTCTAATTCTGCATTAGCTCAATAATATGGACAACTAACCCTCTTTGGTTAAGGCTTTAACCCCATCTAGCCTCATGATCAAACACATGTTAAAGAAAAGCCTTTTATACATGTTCTTACATCCATTAATAAAGTCAGTATCACGAATTATGACGGGAAGACTATTACTACCTTAATATTGTTGTAGGGATTTTATTGGTGCCATTAGTCTCATCCTAGTTTAGGTCTTATATGATGGATATGATTATGAAATAATAATTCCAGGCTATTAGGAATTATTAACTCTAAGGGAACATGCTCTATACTAGTATATCATAATCATTCCATTACGCCAAGACTCCATATAGCATGTAAATCAAACAAGGTCCGTGTTTAAATTCTAACACCTATGTCTATAAGTTTTAATTCAGCAATTTAAACCACGTTTGTAAAACCATATGTGGAATCTAATTCTCATACTAGAAATCGACTAAGTCATAAAAGTTCCTTGGGTACTCTTGAATCTAATACCGATGGTTATTTCTAGGTAGGAGAGGCCCCCTAAAAGTGAATGAGTAGCCTTATCCAATCCTTGCCAAAATCACCATGGGCACTTTGATTCGTTGTACCATGGATAATTATGATTTAAAGATTTCGTTCTTTAATTAAGTGAAGTACGAGACGACCCTCAATTAAAGCATCTACATGTATGATAAAACATTGCTAATTTTATATGATAATCACCTATACTAAGTTTGGGCAAAACCTTAATCTAGTTATCACATCATTTTCTATAATAGGAATTGAACCCTAAGTCATGCATAGCATACTTTAATCAAATCATTGAAAATCATATTTTAACATATTATTATCAATCATGCATAGCATAAGGAATGCTTTGACACCACTGTTGGTTAATCAAGATAGTAATTGAACATGCAATCGTTGCAAGTTGGAATTTCAAAACTTAAAATTAACCTAAAGATCACCTAAGCATGCCATGATTGATATAATCTAAGTTAAAATGTTCCATAGATGCTTTTAGGTTTATAAAACATATAAAAGAAACCTAGCATCTAAAGATTGAAGCATTACCAGTTGACGCGTGCTTTCTCTTTTTTGGTAGGGGTGTTCCCTTTGAGTAATTCGACCGTACTTTGTTAGCATGAGCTTCCAAACTAGGAGAGCATCTACGATTTATCCACACGGATCTTCACCGACCAAAAAACCTCTAGATGGAGGAAGCCGTCAGTAGACAGTAGCAGCTAGACCACTCGAAAACCAACCCGAAAATAATCCCGAAGGCTCACTTATAAAAGAGCCTTCAATAAGAATTCTTCAATTGTTTGGAGAAACTCATGGATGATATCGCACAACAAGGGAAGAATAGAAAGTCGAATCCAGAGAGAATATCCCAGCTTAAAGCTATTTTTTGATGTGTTGTTGTGTGTGAATAAAGAGAGTGGCTCAAGGCCCTATTTATAGGGAAAAGGGGGAGTGTTAGACTCCCCCTCAATAACTAGATGGGATGGGAAAAAACCCATCCAATCTTATCGGGTTAGCCACGCGGGTCAAGGTGACAAGGGGCTAACCCGTGCGGGTTGTGCGAGGGAAGCCCGCTACCCACTGGCTAATAAGTGTATAATTACACTTATTGTCTTGATATTTTTACTCATAAAATGATGTGGTTTAGAGTCATTTTATACTTCATATAAAAGATTTCACATGATATGTGGTTGTTTTTTATGCAAGTACAGAAACTAGGTGAATCTTGGGAGTGAAATGATCAAAGATGGAATTCTATGCAAAAAAGAGTGAAAAAGGTGCAAAAAAGATATGTGGAATGTAAGGAATTGGCTTAGGATCGAAATTGTCAAAGATCGGTAAAATTGCAAAAGAATCATGAAGAAAATCATAAGTCACAACCATGTCACGATAGTGATTCCTACTCGCGATTGGCCAAATTACGCTCAAGACTATCTATCACGATCGTGACTTATCATTCTTCACAAACTGTCAGTTACCAACTTACATTCACGATCGTGACATGTATGTCACGCTCGTAAATCAAGACGGGTTTGATCAACTCTTCCCAACTTCCAACCATCGGATAAGAATGATGAACCACCATCAACCATCAGGCTACAAGATACCTTTCGGAGATAATGCAACCACGAAAAAGTGCCTATCCATTGAAGATAAGGATGAAATCTTGCATTCAATCACATTGAAGAAGATGCAACCCTTCACCAATGGACATGACTATTCATTTGGATAAACGCAACCTTTCACACTCTATAAATAGAGGTTCACATCAACCATTTCGTGCGGCGTCGGTAGTAGCAGATGATACATGATAGATAGAGAGTGAAAGTTATATGGATTTCTCTAAGTTCAAAGTGTTAGAGAGAAAAATTTATAAGTGATGCGATTCTTATTTCAATCACTAGATTTCTCCACAAATTCAAGCGATTGTTGTATAAGTGTAATTTCAAAGCACTTATCAATAAAATTTTTTGTTCTTCAACATTCATTTGTTCAATATTCACAAAGAATAACATCCTAACAGAGGTTCTGTACGAGTTGAGACCGAATTCAAAGTAGATGCATGAATTGCGGGAATTGATGACTCCCATTAAAAAGTGGATACAGTTTAATCAACTTTTGCTTTCACTTGCATAACTTACAACTTTACTTTGTTTTCTACATATACTTTCTAATTCCAAGTTTATGATATGTTTATGTGTCATAACGAGTATTTCCTCTTATGTCACTTATATTAATGAAGTTATATGCTTTCAAGTTGACTTTAAGAGTAGTTTCGGGGTTAACATGATTGTGTATAATCATTGGATCTGTGATTATAATGTGGTTTAGTGAGCCAACATTTTTGGATTGGTAACTAGCTAAATATGGCTATGTGAGAGTGACCCGTACTAAGCATAGTATTATTGTTGTCCAGGTTTTCATAAGTGTCATAATTCGTTTACCCTAGATTTAGAAAAGTCATTTTATGTGTTGCTCAGTAGTGAATTATAGGATATTTGGGCATCTAGAATCGATTTTGTTGAAGTTATCTAGTGCATAAAACATTCTTGATTATTTTGCATATTTTACTCCACTATACTTGTTCTTAGTGAATATCTATATACTTTGCATTTTCTCTAATCTGCTCATGCTTTTGTCTATTCATCAGTCTACCATTCAAAACCTTCAACTTATTTTATTTTCTTTTGTTTCGTAACTATAATTAATCCTTAGAACTGAATTCCTTCCCTGTGAGATCGATATCTTTTAAAAGTACATCACAATTGTATACTTGCAGTTATCATCATTTTTCTATTTGATAAGCGGTACTAACAACACCTGTTCATATTTAGAACTTTTATATTATCAGTAGAAAAGTGGCGAACAAGTTTTTAGCGCCGTTGCCGGGGAAGGCAAGTACGTCCTAGAGATCAAGTTGCCAGGGAAGGCAAGTGCGTTCTAGAGATCAAATATTGGGAGATTGGGTTTTTCTAGGTACTAAGTCTAAAAATTGAAGAAATAGAAGGATTACAGAAGGTCATGATAACAACTATAGATCGCGCTCTTGAAATTATACAGCAAAACCTTCTGTTCCTATTTTGAAAGAAATCATGATCATGACATGCCTTCCGATCATGGCACGGGAAAAATATGATCGTTGCAGATCACGATTAACACACCACAGATGGCTGAAACTGCCATTATCGTCTAGTTTGAAGAAAAACAGCTATATTGACTATTTTGACCAATCAGATACCTATTAGAACTTTATATAAAGGTCTAGGTTGAACCGAGAACCACCATAACCTTCCTACAAGTCTTACTCAAGTTCTAATTCTTTCACAAACATTTTTATTCTTCTAAAATTTGCAACTTTTTCAAACTTTACTTCAAACATAATCATGCCTCGTGTTAAGCAACCCGCCAACCAAAGAAGAGAACTCCTAAATTTTCAAGCTGAATACAGTTGTCCTTTTCCTATCCGGACATGTGAGGAAGAGAAAAGATTTCAAGTTCTAAACAAATTAGAGATAACCGGCATGATCTTTCTTGACTTGGTTTTCTTGGAGACATTGAGCCTCCATGAGCAGATGGGGACTTATATCTCTGATCTTGGATTAAGCAGATTTGTAGAGATCCGATTTTCACAAAATAGCGAGTGGATTTTTGAATATCTTTTGACATTCGACTTTGAAGACAACAAGAAAAGGGCTATTCACTTTCGCAACTGAGGAAAATAATATACGGTCACAAGAGATATGATGAATACTTGGTTTGGTTTCAAAGTTGAAAATTCATCAAGTATGACGGATTCGTTTCAAGCAAATCGAGTTTTGGTAGATTTGACAGGTAAGCGAGTTTTCGACCCCAAATAAATTGATTAAGGATGAATATATTCTCCTACAACACAAATACCTCGCCACTTCGGTATTTTTTTGGGTAGAGAACACGAAGGTCCAAAAGAGGGATTTGTTTATTCTCTCTTGCGTGATGAAGAAGCAAAAAGTGGAGTTCATGGATATTATATGGGATATGAGGAAGAAAAGCTCAACAAGCATGAGGAACAAGATTGGGTCGGCCGAAATTATAACTGCCATTGTAATGGGAGCCCGGAAAGAACTTCCCTATGGTCAATAACCGAGTGAGTATTTTTGATATATGGATGGGAATTTCTTGAAAAATACTGGACTTCTTCAAGAAAATGATGGTATGTTTTCTTTCTACTTTACTCCAACTGCACAAGGAAACTAATCTCAACTCATGAGGACACTTCCACTGACCCATCCGATCCAATTGCTAGACATCGCCCTAGCAAAGCTATGATGAATGAAGAGGAAGATGAAGATGAAGAAGAAGAAGCACTTGAAGATTGGAAGGCGGATATGCAACAAAAGCTAGACAGTTGCCCAGCGGAACTTGGAGTAATGAAAAAAGACATGAAAATTCTAAAGAAGAGTAATAAGTCGATGCTTCGAAAATTACTATCGTTCTTTAGAAAATAAAATTGTCAATTTACTCCTAGTCCCCCGGATTCTCCTTCACAATAAACGGGTTTACTCTTTTCTTTTCTTTTTCAATTTTAGTCTATTTGTTTGTTTTTTATTTTTTCATTTTTAGTTAAGTCTCTCACAATGAGGACATTGTGTGTTCTCTAGTGTGGGGGGGCACTTGTATAAAATTTCCCAAAAATCCAAAAAAATCAAATAAAATTAAAAAATTGAAGAATGAAAAATTTTCTTGATTTTGTGTTGTTTATACCTTATCCATACCCATACTATATTAACATATGTTCCAAGGTTATTGTGAGTGTTAGGAATTACAAGTTCGATGTTGGTGCAAATTTCGAAAAAAAAAATTTGTTTCGAGTATGAGCACACGTTGAGAGTGTGAGCGCTTTATAGATTGGCACAACATTTAGCATCTGATAAGGATGAGTGGTGAGTAACATTCAGTAGCAACATTCCAAGTAAGTTTCGATATAAATTTCAATGCAAAATGAATTAGTATAAGTTATATAGTTTTAGTTTAATGCTTCCGATAAGTTTTAAGTGGAGTAATATCTAGTAGTGTTCTTACTATGAGTTTTATATGTTATTCTCAAATACCTCCTATAAGTATTGAGTGTGTCTAAAGTGTAGGGAAACTATAGCCATAATACTTTGAAAGTGATCAATAAAGGATGAGGGTATTGGGAGAAAAAAATCAAAAGAAAGAGAGGATAACCAATGAGTTATGCAAAAGGTGAGGAATGGTACGAAGCAGAAACTGTAACCATTCAATGAGTGCAAAAAAAAGAAAAAGTAGCATAGCATGAAAAATGGGTGCAAAGTACAAATCTATACTTCAAAAACATATGCTTAAAAATGAGAGAAAGTGGTATAGAGCATAAAATGCAACCACTAAAAAAAGGGGAGAGTGGTATGGAGCATAAAATGCAACCACTAAGAATGTTTAGCATCCTAGGTTACCTAAACATGCTTTGAGATCAATCATTTCAAAGTGTGCCCCCTTTGTCCTTTATACTTTAGACTATACTTGAGAGAAGGAAAAATTCGAGCAAGCATATAATGCTTATATGAAGGCACAATTCGGTTGGCCCTCCATTAAGAGCAAAGGTATGCAACTGGACTATATAAATTGCACATTACTAATTTGTGGGAAATATCGTATACTATACTTGAACCTTATGCAATGTGGGAATGTGGTACTCACTACAATAGTCTTTCGCCAAATGAGGTATAAACTTAAATTACTATTTTATACACTTTTGTTGAGTTTACCTTGAGGACAAGGCAAAAGTTAAGTGTGGGGGTGTGATAAGTGTATAATTACACTTATTATCTTGATATTTTTACTCATAAAATGATGTGGTTTAGAGTCATTTTATAATTCATTTAAAAGATTTCATGTGGTATGTAGTTGTTTTTTATGCAAGTGCAGAAACTAGGTGAATCTTGGGAGTGAAATGATCAAAGATGGAATTCTATTCAAAAAGAGTGAAAAATGTGTAAAAAGATGTGTGGAATGCAAGGAATTTTCTTAGGATCGAAGTTGTCAAAAATTGATAAAATTTCAAAGAAGAATCATGAAGAAAAGCATAAGTCACAACCATTTCACGATCATGATTCTTACTCGCGATTGGCCAAATTACGCTCGTGACTTATCATTCTTCACAAAAAGTCAGTTACCAACTTACATTCATGATCGCGACATGCATATCACGCTCGTGAATCGTGATGGGTTTGATCAACTCTTCTCAACTTCCAACCGCCGGATAAGAACGATCAACAGAAGACACCTTTTGGAGACAATGCAACCACGAAAAGGTGCCTATCCATTGAAGATAAGGATAGAATCTTACATCCAATCACATTGAAGATGATGCAACCCTTCACTAATAGACATGACTATTCATTTGGATAAACGCAACCTTTCACACTCTATAAATAGAGATTCACATCAACCATTTCGTGCAACGTCGGCAGCAGCAGATGATACATGATAGATAGAGTGGATACAGTTTTATCAACTTTAGCTTACACTTGCATACCTTACAAATTTACTTTGTTTTCTACTTATACTTTCTAATTCGAAGTTTATGATATGTCTATGTGTCATAACAAGTATTTCATCTTACATCACTTATATTAATGAAGTTATATACTTTCAAGTTGATATTAAGAGTAGTTTCGGGGTTAACAAGATTGTGTATAACCATTGAATCTATGATTATAACGTTGTTTAGTGAGCCAACATTTTTAGAGTGGTAACTTGCTAAATATGGCTATGTGAGAGCGACTCATACTAAGCATTGTATTATTGTTGTCTAGGTTTTTATAAGTGTCATAATTCATTTACCCTATATTTAGAAAAGTCATTTTATGTGTTTCTCAGCAGTGAATTATAGGATATTTAGGCGTCTAGAACCGAGTTTGTTGAAGTTATCTAGTGCATAAAACATTCTTGATTATTTTGCATATTTTACTACATTATACTTATTCTTAGGGAATATCTATATGCTTTGCATTTTCTCTAATGTGTTCATGCATCTGTCTATTCATCTATCTACCATTCAAAACCTTCAACTTATTTTATTTTCTTTTGTTCCATAACTCTAATTGATCCTTAGAACCAAATTCCTTCCTCGTGGGATCAATACCTTTTTAAACTACATCACAATTGTATATTTGCAGTTATCATCATTTTTCTATTTGATAAGCGATACTGACAACACCTGTTCATATTTAGAACTTTTATATTATCAGTAGAAAAGTGGCGAACACTAAAGCACGGGCTTGCCCTGCACGTTAGTGCCTCGTAAGCTTTTCAGCTCATGGGGCAACCACGCGAGCCCCCACTTTGAACAACCCATGTTCGTTTGGGACCCACTTGCAACAGGAAAAATTCCCTTGCTCGATCCGTGTAATTTTCCCTATTTCTTCTTTATTCCTTTTAATTATTAATTCCGTTCAACCAATCAATAATTCTTCTAACTAATTTGACTACTTATCTTTTCATCATAGACCTAGTCTATAGGTTCTTTACTTAGTCCGATAAAAACCCAAAGTATAGAGCCGCTAGAGGTTAACCTAAACTTGGCTTCCCATCCAAGGACCTTCAGGCTTAGTGTTCTAAACAGATATGGAACTCGATAGCTCTAGAAGAACAAATGGGCTTTCTAGCAAAGGTATATCATCCCCCGATACTTGGAATGTCACGTGCTTGTGACTTGATTTAGTTATGTTGTAGTAACAATTACAATACACTCCTTCTATCAGGTTAAGTACCATCCAGTTTGTTGAGTTCGGATTAAGTGTTAGCTCATGTAATAGCCGTTGCTATCCTGGAATTAGACTCGTTCACGAAGAATGCCACTCGGTCATAATGTATCAAGATTGACTAGAAACTCGTTCTATCAATCTTATACTCTGATAAGAGGTTTATGAGTGTGTCACTTTAACGAGGGGCCCTAAGGTACATCTCCCATTATATCACTATATCAGGAGTGATGGATCCCATCTTGACTACTCAACTTACCAACATGTGATCATCGCTATACCCGTAATCACCGTGTCATCCTGATCGCCAGGGTATGTATAAGTATGACCCAAAGTATAGCAACTCCTACATAAGGTAACCGGTATCTCATGTCTGAGGATACCTGTACTGCTACTGCAATAAGACATGACACCAACACATAGATATAGTTATTTTTGAGTGGGTGTCTTATAGCGGTCTCCAATGTATTACCTAAATACATTCATGTCTTAACTCAATGTACCACCTTCAGCTCTTGAGATCGGCTGTTGGGATCTAATCCAAGGAGTAAACCTACACATGCTAGTGTGTCTGTTCCATTGATGTCCAGTCTCAATGAAACTATGACTAGGGATATTTAGACTATTCATAGTAACATGTATGTGCAGCTCTCACTCCACGTAGCTCCCACTATGTCCACGCACTTTTACGTTATGATGTAATCATAGACTTTGTCTCATCAATGTGCATATACCTATTAAATATTATACATATATGATACCAACGAGATACATTAATAAATAAAGCACTGATAAGCAATAAAGATGCCTTAATGATTATTAATAATAATTTGAAACTGTTTGTACATTATAACTAATAAAGATATATCACCCTAATTACCTCTAGGGCATACATCATGTCTAACACCACATACATTGGAATGTATTATTTCCAAAGTATTAGTGGCATGCTGACCCTTTCCTTTGAAAGGTTTATATAAGTCATCTTCCCCTTTAAACAAGGTTTGCATGCACCATAGGATTCCCATTCCATTGGGCCCAAGTCTCCACATTTTTTTAACTTAGTTAAGCAAGTCTCATTTATATATTCTAGATAAAAATACCATAAGTATGAGCATTTCTCATTATCCAATCTCGATTTCTTAACAATGTTCATATTTAGAATTTTGGTTTTAGTATCTAGAACAAATGCCATCAATAGATTTTCCACAAGCATAAAAAACCTTATTATGTTGAATTTGACATTTATTATTAGAAAATAAAATTTCAAATCCCTCTATTGCTAAACGTACAACAAAAATAATATTCTTAGCCACAACAGGAATATGATAGCAATTGTTCAAAACTAAAACTAGACCACTAAGAAAATGAAAGGCTATATATCCCTACATCTGTTGCAGCAATTCGTGCTCCATTTCCAACTCTTAGGTCTATTTCACTCTTTCCAAGCCTCCTACTGTTCCACAATCCTTGCATAGTAGTATAAATATGAGTACCACAACCAGTCTCTAATACCCAAGTAGACTCATAGAGAACTGTAGAGAAACTCTCTGTCATGAACATACCTGAAGTAGATGCCCCACTTGGCCTCTTCTTCTTAAGTACCATCCAATTTATTGAGCTTGGATTAAGTGCCAACTCATGTAATAACCATAGCTATCCTGGAATTAGACTTGTTCACGAAGAACACCACTCAGCCATTATGTATCAAGATTGACTAGAAACCTTCTATCAATCTTATACTATGATAAGAGGTTTATGAGTGTGTCACTTCAACAAGGGGCCCTAAGGTACATCTCATATTATATCACTAAATCAGGAGCGATGGATCCCATCTTGACTACTCGGCTTACCAACATATTATCACCACTATACCCAGATCATCTTAATCGCTAAGGTATGAATAAGTATGACTCAATGTATAGAAACTCCTACATAGAGACATAAATAAATTGAAAACATTGATAAGCAACAAAGATGCCTTAATCAATAATAATCCGACACCATTTGTACATTATAACTAATTAAGAAATATCACCCTAATTGCCTCTAGGGCATACATCATGTCTAAACATTTAGGTCATAAACACTTATTAAAAGAACCTAGCTATAGTTAAGATGCATCAACACTTGATGCATGTCCCAATGTCGGTAGAGTAACCCCTTCAATTCGCACACATGCTTCAAGTGTAGAAGACCCTCTATTAAAAGTCCACATGAGCACTACCGACCAAAACCCTCTAAAAGGGAATAATAAAAAATTATTAGAAGGTTGCTAAATCTTCCTAATAATTATTGTCTAAAAGAATTCTTTTAATTATTTAGTTTTCTTATAGGGTAAAACTTCAAGAGCGAAGGATTACTCAAGAGCCTCTCAAAGAAAGAAAAGAAAAGAAAAGAAAAGAAGAGAGAATGAGATGAAAATAATGAAAAAACTAAATCCTATTTATGGGCATATGGAAAATACAAAAGACAATTTAGTCCAATCCATATCCATTAATAATAAAAATGGGCAAACTTGTAAAATTACAAATAGAAATTAAGTCGGGATCAAATTTAAGGAGGCCATCAAAATTGGAATCTGTTGAATCCAAGTTAATAGTACTCCACAATACTTAAAACATTTTGGAAATAACAAACTATCTAGGATAGTGAATTTAATTGAGTACTAAGTAAACTCTTAATTAAATAAGTTTACATGAGTTTGTTTAAGGAAAATTAACTCAAAGTAAGAAAAGCTGAGTTCAACCTAGTATTACATAGTTTACAAGATATAGACTTAGCTAAGCTGAGTAGCTTTTATTTATAAAAGCTGAGTTATTTTGACACTTAGAGAAATAGATGAAACAAATGCTTTTAATGCTGTTTGTGGGGGAGGAATATTCCTTTGATGCTTTTCAGGAGAAAAGGTGTTGAAATTAAAAAAGATATTCAAGTAATCCTCACAATGAAAAGGTGTCAGTACGGAATGTTGTAGAATCCTCACAATAGTTAAAGAAAAAAGGAATCCTCTAACATGTGTCATTTCTCAGTGTCTTCGCATAACTCTGCAATGTTAGCAACCAAATAAATCAAAAGATTCCAAGTTGCATCTCACATGCCTCTCTATCAGAATAATTGCTCGAAGGAAACGATTTGTTTATGCATTAAAATTAACGGATTAATCTCACTCTTCAATATTCAAAATCTCTGTCTCTAAACACCCTAGAATTTATTTGAAATGGACAACTTCGAAAGCTATGAAGAAAAGAGAAATTGAAGATAAAGTCAGGACGAGAAGTTTGCAATGGCTACTTCCAAGAACGTCAAGTATAAATATAAGACTGAAGAAGATGCTCAAACTTGGTGAATCACCTCTAATTTCTTAATAGATGAAATACTGTCAAAATATTCACAGCATTCAGAAATTTCAAATCAAGCAATCAAAGAAAACATAAATCTTCCAATCAGTTTGTAATAGAGGGAATCCCACTTTGAATTTAACATTGTAAAGGATTCAACATGTTTTATAAGTTGAAACACTTTGTTCATAATTTCTATTTGAAAATCTGAGTGACAGTTTAAGAGGGGTACCTAAACTATGGTTGAGTGGTAATTAGAAAGAAATGTACTTTTTGTAATAGATTTTAACCGCTATAAGGGCTTCTTTGCCTAAGGAAGGAAGGAAACACTAGTGCATTAAAGCTCGGAATGAAATTTGGGGACTAGAGGTAGGCTCGGGGCTGAACCACAATAAAATCTCAGGTGTTGAAGTTCTATCCTTTATCGTTTATCTTTATAGCTTATAGCATTTTGCTCATTCATCATTCTCTCTATTTTACAAGTTCCGCTTGAAAATCCAATCCGAGTTAAGTGAAGTACTTAGCATCGATTGTATATAAACTAAGTCAGCGAAGCTGAGTAGTTTATAATTTTTAGACCAAACTAAGCACGTTTCACTCAACACGTATCTAAAAACTGAACTTGGAAAAGAATTTTTATAAACTCTAAAAAGAACCAAGTAAAGCATTCACCCCCTCTGCTGAGTTTATTAAGCTGTTTCGGACTAATAGACTCCTTATCCTTATGGGAAACTATTGGTCAAAGCTAGCAGTGTGCGTGGACTCTAAGTCTACACCTGGGCCTGCACTTGAGTACAAGACCATCCCATTGCGCACAACCATTTGGGTTGTGCACGCAAGGCCAATGCGCAAGATGTTGATGGTGTGTAGCAGCCTTACTACGTAAGCCCAATGGGCTACATGCCTATACAGCCCATTTGGACTTGCACACCGTGTGCAATGGGCTGCTATAAAATCCCTCTTGTGCAAGGCTTGCAGGCATTACGTAACACTGCCAAGGCCCACATGCAAGCCTGCTACAAGTGTTATCCAACAGCACTTGTGCAAGCCCACTTGCACATGTCCACATTATTATTTTTAGATTCCCTTTCGTAATTTGCGATATACTAATCTAACCAGTAAAATGGTCGAACTATTTTTATCTTCTTGTTTAGACTCTTTTTAACTATTCTTTATTTAGCTCAGTAAATAATCAAACTGTGTGACCTTATAGGATCTCATAATATTGAGCTGCCAAAGACTAACCTAGTCCAACTTCCATCCAAGGAATTAACTAGCTCGGAGTACTAGACTGTAGTGGGCTCCAATGTCTTTGATCGATCCTAGATGGCTCTATAGAAAGGGAATATACCCCTCAATATTTGGAATGTCACTTGTGATTACTTGATCTCGATTTTGCAATAGTATCAATATAATTTACTCCTTCCATTAAGGTTAAGTACCATCTGGTTTTGGGCTCGTGTAAAGTGTTAGCCCACTAATAACCCAATAACTTATCCTAATAGTTTAATCTTGCTACTAAAGTACACTACTCAACCATATTAATGTGTTAACTAGGATCAAATCCTATCAAGCACATATTCTGATCGGAGGTTTTTAAGAGTTCTACTTCTAATAAGTGACCAAAATAAAGCTTCCATGTATTGTTATATCCAGAGTGACTACTCAACTTACCAACAAACGTACATCAACTACATCCGTATTTAACAGTATCACCCAGTACATACGGTGCTTAGATATGACCTAGAGTATAGCAACATCTAAATAAGGTATCTAGTGCCTCAGGTTTAAAGATACTCGTATTGCTGTTGCAATAAGATAAAACACTAACACATAATATATAATATTGAGTGTTGTCTTGTAACGGTCCCCAATGCATCTCACCGGATACATTCATGTGTTATCTCTATGCACCACCCATTAGCACCGGAGATATGTTGCTTGTATCCAATCCAAGGTAAGACGACACATGTTAGCCTATCTGTTAACATCAATTTCCTATCTTGATGAAACTATGACTAGGGATATTCTAATATATCATAATTACATACAGATTAGTTCTCACCTACATAGACCCACTATGCTCTAGCAATCCATACTATGATATTGCCAAGGAATTTTGTAAACATATCAATGAATATATTCTAAAACAATCTTAATATATTTTTGCAATCATCGATATAACAAAAGAAATGCATTTATTAACGTCAAATTATTCATACAAAACAACTAATTAAGATATATTGCTCTAATTGCGTCTAGGGAATACATCATGTCTAACATTACTATCATAGAGTTCCATACCGGTCTGGAAAACTGAGCCAACTAGTTCCTAAAAGGAGACTAAGTTAGGTTAAGCTTTGATATATAGCTCGATATTATAAGGTCACAAACTTTGAGCTTTCACTAAGCCAAGTAAAGAACTTTTAAATTATACCTATATCGATTAACATTGACAATGGTTATACCATTGACTGGTTGGATCAATGTATTTAAGAGTTAAGTATCGAAAAGGGGAATAACTGATGAGGTCCATAGTGAGATGGTGGGACCTTGTGCAAGTGAGCTTTGTGGGCATCGGATGGTCATAAGGGCCTACTAGATAGTGTGTCACAAACACGTAGCACTTGCAAGTTTCAGTCTTCTCAAGCACTACTAGCAATGTTTGTGGGAGGCCCGCATGTAGGTTCTAAGCATTGCGTAGGAAGCGCTTACAAAGGTCTGTATGCCCACTGCGATCTTGCAAGAATTTCACAACCCATATGGGGCTACTTTGTGTGGTACAGCTCCGTAAAATTTTTTTGCAGTGAGCGCATGGAGCTCCATGCGAGCACATATCCCACATCAGTTTGGAGAAGGATTTTCCCTCTCTCTTGGGCTATATCCTCTTTGTTTTCCTTGTTTTCTCACTTCGGCTTTTCAAACTTGACTCTTTGAACTTCATTTAGGGTCCTTTGGTGAAGTATTCTCATTTAGTTGTTGAAGATCTTTTTGATCCTTGAAGATCAATCATCGATGAGCTTATTCAAGTTTGGAATTATGGCATCTCTCCTTTAGTTTTTCCTCATTGAAGAGGTTATTGCCGATTGGGTTCGTGTGGATTATTATAGAGGTCCTAACTTGGAGGTTAGTATAAAGTTCATTCTGCCAACGAGCTGAGGTACACATCAACTGGTAATACTCTTCACTTTATAATTGGGGTGTTTTAGATCTAGAAATAAATGTTATGAGTGGTAATTTATTGTCAATCACATATTGCATAAGAGTTCATAGGGTCAAGGATAAAGTTTTAAAATTTTGTCATGTCTGTTATGCATGTTCAACCATTCTTATCAATCCCAACAAGACTTCCATGTCATCCTCTGAACTGACTCATGTAATCGCAACAACTCATCTCCAACTCCACTTTGAAGTGGAGTTAGAGTGGGAAATGAAATTCCAACCCAGGTTCATCCCCCTTCAAATATTAGAGTTGTTATAGCACCACTCCATATTTAAAGTGAACTGTAGCAACTTCAAAAAAAATTTAATAATGTTTTTGTTACTTTAAGTTTATAGGTGTAGGCTATGGTGACTTTATTTTTAAATAAGTACACCTTACTTTGCCTCTTATTACCATTAGATCAAACTTCACATCATTAATATAATGATAATAAGAGGCAAAGTAATGGAGACTTTGTTTTTGACAAAGTTATCATAGAATCTACCTTAAGTTTAATAAATTGTTTACTTTTTGAGCAAGGTAAAAAGAAATAAAATAATATTTTTTTTGTTTTTAAGTGTAAATTTGAAGTGAAAGGTTAGAGATAAACATTAACAACTTTAAATTTTTGAGTTTGAAGTGAAAAAATGATGGTGTAGGAATGGAGGTGCCCATGATCTGAAGAATAACTTCACTAGGTAAAATCTCATCTTTAAAAATCATCTTTTATATTTCCCCCACGAAAAAATTGAGAAATCTCACTCACCAATTAATTGCTACAAAATTTTCTTACCAGAGGTAGATTTCAATCGGACATCGGAGAAAATCATTTTGGTTGATCGAGGTTTTTAGAATACACATTCCCAATATATATAATTTTGAAATAAAAAAAGGTTAATTGGTGGATATTTATTATAGTATTTTTTTGAATATAGCTTTGTAGTTGATCATTGTCAAATGTTTGAGTCACGTTAATAATGAAGGTCAAATACATACTTAATCACTTAAACTTGATAGCTTTCATCACTTGTCATCTTCAACTTTGAAAAGTCTTTATCAGCACCCTAAATTTGAAAAAAGTGCACTCACCATTGAAAAAAGTGCACTCGCCCCCTTATTAGTGCCATATGTTACATTGTGTTTGGTTTGACATTTCAAATATGTCAATTTTTTATTTTTCACTCTCTAATCAGAATGAGACACGCAACACTGAGGAGGCTAGTGAGTGTATATTTGCCAAATTTTGAGGGTGGCAAGCGGTGAGAACCGCTAAGTTTAGAGTGTAAGTATGTATTAAACCAATAATGAAATAAAATCTTATACCATTTTTTGTATAAAATCTTATGTTATTAATATAAGGACAACAACACCAATTTGATATCAAAATGAAGACAGGATGTCTTGAATTTGATAACTAACCTTTTTAAAAATTCATATACATGAAAAAAGGCAACTCAATAAAAAATAGTATTATATTTAATATCAATAAATATTACCATTAATTATTGATATTAGTAATTAGTATAATTAATAATTGTTATTATTAATATTGAATATTATTATTTGGAGGCTTGACTAAATACGTATTTATTGGAGTGTTTTTTTTTTTATATAGAAGAAAGTCTATTATATTAACCTAGATGTAATAATAGTTCTAATCAATGGTGAACAAATCTCTTTACATGTTGAAAAATCAATTATTTCACCTAATAATTATGCAGCATGATTCGTAAACCGATTATCATAGACAATTCATAAACTACTTTAATCATAATGTCAGAGTTAAAACATCAGACAAACACATAACAAAATATAACAAACTAAATTAGCTTTCGCATCAAGACAAACATGCCCTTAGATAAGACTTAATATGTTAGATTTTGCAACCTATATTTTCTTAATCTCCAGCTAACGCTTTTGAAATTCCACAGCCATCTAAATATGTGTGTATACCATAACATCAACCAATGTTGTAAATATGAAACGATCTTGTTCAATAAAGATAGAATGTATCTTATTTAGAAACGGATGAAATCCAACCCATTTGTAAAACTATAAAAAATAAACTATGTAACAACATGATACTTGATTTAAGAAAACAATAGAATCCTTGATTGAATTTAAATTAAACTTAATATACTTTTCAAAATTGAAATAAGCTGAATTTATTTATTCCTCCTTGTATGAAGGCGGAAAATGTTAAATATTCAATTATTTTAATACTCCCTTCGTCTACTAAATATTATCGTTTTAACTAATTAACAGTTTTTAAGATAACAATAAACTGAATGAGATGATTTACTAACCTACCATTTCATAAATGTCATACTCTGTTATCAAGACATTAATATGTTTAAATATTGATTCACATAGTCTTCTCATCTTGTTATTGGAGATTAAAATATGGTTATCTTGAAAATTGAACAAATTAATAGGAGTAAAAATGAAAAATTTAAAAAGAAAGCACATTGAAAATATAAAATGTCAATAAAGAAGAGATTTCAAAATCTCTCTATAATGACAATATTTAATAAGTGAGTATCATGTAATCAAGTATCTCCGTAGGAATATTCTATACAAATGGGTTTTGGATATTCGAGCTTTGACTAAATTCATTAAAGTAAGTGCCTAGTTTTTCAAAATTGTTTAATAAATTTCCATATGGGGAAGCAATTAATTATAAAGTAGAGGGACCACATTTGACTTGCGTAATTGTGGCATGGGATTGGACATCATCATCTTAGACTTTTTATTTAATTTTCTGCCTATTTGCTTCAATTAAAAAAATAGCAAATTGCAATTTTGTCAGTTATATATTATCGTCGAAGCAATATTATTTTTGCAAAAAATGGATATATTAGTGTTATTTTGTAATGGAATTTGTAGAATAAGGCACAGCCCCACATGTGTATGTTGGATCCAAAGATTATTTCACTTTGCTACAATCTGGATATAAAACAATTATTTATTAAAATAAATCAGAAAATGCAATAGTGTATGATTTTAATAAAACACTTTCCTTTAAGATAAATATTGTTAGCTTCAATAGTGGAAATTGAATATAAATCCAATTTGTTGTGAGCAAGCATAATCTAATAATAACTTGTCTACTAACCAAATCTTTGTTTATAATTTGAGAAACTTTATTTCAAATGTTATGGTGTTTCACCACACTCTAAGGCTTGACTTTGAGGTAAGTAAAAGCCAAACATTACCGAAATAATTAAAATAAATCAACAGCAAACTTTGTTTATTTAAGATTTTAAGATGACGAATTAATGATGTACATCTTGAATCTCTTATTTTATCAAGTTAGTTTTTTGGAAGATGACAAAACCTAGGCAATTTATTATATTTGATGACAATTATATAAAGACTAATCTGGATATTCGTACAGAATTTATATTCTATTGCATGTATTCTAAAAGTATTATCTTGTAGAACTAAAGGTTAAACAAAACCTCTTTGTCCATTGTAAAGTTTGCATGTGTGCAAAAGGCTGAAAAATGTTAACTCTACACAATCCAAAAAAATGTTATAAGGGTTTTGTGTATTGTCGAAAATAGAAATGAAACCAAGTCGACGCATGAAGCTTTTTTATGTACGAACAGATGAAGCTTTGATACGATTTTGATGCCAAAATTGGTCAAGCCAAGAAGGAGACGTAGGAAAGATCTTGTCGTGTAGCCTAAATATGAAACTCGGAGCAAAACATTAAGTATGACGGAGTGGTTACAACTTTGTCAACTATATACATACGAATGCTATAAAAAAAGTTCAAGTTCAAGTTCAAATAAAAAATAAAATGAATCCTCTAAAATTAACCATAACGCTTCTAGAATATACTACAAACTTTCCAAAAGAATAACAATAATTAATTCATCAATGTTTTTTTATTAAGATATTGGGAGTTATAAATTAGAATGCAAAACTTTAGTATTTTATCCGATGTAGAACTAGGAAAACTTGTCTTCAATCTCTTTTATCAACAAAAAATAAATATGTAAAGAGATTTTAGAGTAGTTGAGTGGGTGAAGTAACTTCATTTGTATTCACACTACGCTGTAAGGACATAGCAAGAGAAAAGATAAAAAAATATATATATATTACAAGAAAAAAGGAAAATGCCAAGCAATTAGAGAGAAGAAAGAAAAAAAAAGATAAAAATATATATTAAGAAAAATGAAAAATGGCAGGGAATTAGTGAGAAAATTATACGGTTCAAAATGCTGAATACACATTGTAATGAATTTCGTAAAGTCATGAATAAGAACCAAACATTATGACTTTTGACTTGGTGTGATAAGTTGACTGAATTATTTGAAAAGCAAATGTCATTATCAGAAAAGGATATCAACTGTTCAGCCTTTTAGCATCATCTACTATTATATGCGCATAATAATATTCTTTATGGCATATTTGGTTTCAATCAATACTACAAACCACCACCTATCTTAGCACACTGAACAAACTTGAACTTGAAAAATAACGAAATCTATACCATTTACATTGAATTTCGCATTTTGTTCAACTTTCACTCATAAAATTAGGAAAAAAACGTGTTTTTGAGTGAGATATAATAATTAAGTAGAGTTGTCAATGAAGTTGATTGTAGTGATGAATACATTCTATATTTCATATAATTAAAGTTTTGGGAAAAATTTTCATTATCCCAATATAAAGTAGCAAATTTCTACGTCGAAAATTCTCAATATATGTATACAATATGTAAAATTGTCACATTCAAAATTGTTTTATATTAGTACTTTAAAAAGATTAGCATTATGTATAGTTAGTAAAAACTACTAAACACGTAATTTAGCATTGATAATCTCAATGGTTATATAGAAGTTCTATAAAAAAAATTGTTATATAAAAGTAGAATGGTAGCATTAATATCAATTTTTAGGTCTATTGTCTTCGTTTGAGAGTAATAAAATAAAAATAAAAATAATAAATTATAAATTGTAATTTATTTATATAGGGTCAGAGGATTCTTTTAAGTCGAAAGTCTCCATTCTCATTCAAAATTCGATAATAAAAATTTCATCATCATTGCCGGCGGCCAATGGAAATTCTTACAGGGCTCCCCGTTCCCACAGGGTTCATGGAATCCTCACAGCATTTAAAGCCTCTTATGCTTAAGTTGCACATTTTTTGAAGCAATGAAAGTGCTAATAGGGGAGAGTTGAGATAATAAATATGACAAACACTTATTGAGGTGAATCCTCTTATACAAGCTTGAAATAGTTTTGGCCAATGTAGGACACAAACCCCACAATATGGTTGGATGTCGTCTACGTATATAATAGACTCCATCTATCAAGTGTGAATTACAATTTCGAAAGTATCTAATAAAACTCGAAAGTATCTAATAAAACTCAAATTCAGTGCCTAACTTTTTTTCATTTCTGCCAATGCGTGTACACTTTGTTTCGCAATTGGACCAACACTATCCTTTACTTGTGTATTACACCTCCATTATTCAAAAATATAATCATTCAAGTAAAAAAGCAATTTATTTTGTGACATTTCAAATTAATGATAATCATACTTATCACAATCTAAGCGTAGCTTTTCAAATCATTTAAAAATTCCAAGTAAAAAATAAAGTGGCTCTTGAATCTCAAATTCTAAGTAACCATTCTCATACTATGTTAAATATAATTATATACATACATACATACATACATATATATATGTGTGTGTGTGTGTGTATTTGTGTGTGTATGTGTATATATATATATATATATATATGTATGTATGTATGTATGTATGTATATGTATGTATGTATGTATGTATGTATGTATGTATGTATGTATGTATGTATGTATGTATGTATGTGTATATATATATATATGTATATATATATATATATGTATGTATGTATGTATTTATGTATGTATGTGTATATATATATATGTATATATATATGTATATATATATATGTATGTATGTATGTGTATACATATATATACATACATACATACATAATAACATACATACATAAATAGATATATATATATATATATACACACACACA
>CATIWQ010344630.1:0-11826 GCA_949673415.1 Euphorbia schlechtendalii | reverse complement strand
ACTAAGTTCAGTTAATAACTAATTAAATAAAAAAGATTCAAATATCCAATATCCAATTAATTAAATTCAAATCAAATAATAAAATATATTCAAAATGTTCCATTGTCTTACTCGACAAAAAGTTCATTATATACGATAATTGTATCGTAGCGGATATAGTTTAGTGGTAAAAGTGTGATTCGTTCTAGTAATTGAAATGAATAGTTAAGGGATCCCTTGGCTGATATTCGAATGAATAACTTTATTCCTTAAAAGGATTTAATCCTTTACCGAGGAGCTTCGGTTTCGAGTTTAATGCCAACCAGCGTATCTAATACCATTAACGATGCTTAATTTATTTTGGGCAATTATTGTTTATGGTTATAAGTAAAATATTGAAGATGAGTTTTATTTGTTTAAATATGTATATTGAAATTTTGAAATGTGTTTTCATGAATTTATTTAATCATAAATAAATTGTATTTTGTGTTGTAAATTCTATGTAAACGGAATTAGTGTACACTACTAAGCAAATTGCTTAGCGTGTAGTTGTTTTCTACACGCAGATTCAGAAGCTCATGGATAGTGTGGACCGAAGTGGTATAAGTGAATCAGCTTAAAGAGTACAAAAGGGAAAAGACTCAAGGTGGATTATTATTTTTTTCATATAACATTTTGGTTTGTAAAATAATGACATGTACTAATTAGTGTGAGGAGCCGAGAATTTGCATTTTGATTATATTCGGAGTTATAACTACTGATAGGTACTTTCATATATTAAGGTTTTGGATATGAATATCGAAAATAAAATTTGTTTAAGTATTAATGTGAAATATGAATTGATAAGTTACTGTTACCATGACACTCCCGATCCGGGATGTTACATGTTTAATTGATAACATCAATATTCAACACTAATGACACAGAAAAGTGTTAATTTAATGATAGTTTATATAGCACTCAAATTCTTTAGGAACTTGTATTATTAGATGTCATATTGACAAATTTAAAGCGATTGCCAATGTTTAATCAATTAAGAATATTCTATAACAAATTTTGTCCATGTTTGATGGTGTGAGAAACAATTAGCTTGTTCTGTAATTTTAGTGTAAATAATTGTAAGACATAAAACTGTGATCCTAAAAGTCATAAGATCGAGTTGATATTCAAGTAAGATTGGGTAAGATATATATTTATTATTATTATTATTATAAGCTCAACGAGTCAAAATTAAAAAGATAGGTAAATAATTATGAAGCCTATTTCATTCATACAAGATTTCAACCTAAAATTTGAGTCAATTGTTAAAATCATTTTTAAAAAACACATAAAACATGAAATTTCTTTTGCCTTTTTATAAATTTGTTTTTCTTATTTATAACCTTTATCTAGTTTGCAACATTGCATTATTATATTCCTAAGTTTTATCATTATAATTTGGCTTAATATATCCAGAGCCTCCTGAAATCGTCCATAAACTCCATTTCTCTATAAACTTTCAAAAATTTCAAATAATTCATTAAATTTACAAAAAGTGCACCAATAATCCCCTAAACTTGTCCCATTTTCCCCTGTTTGACTTTAAAATATGCTACTTTTCCTATTTTTTCTCTCCAATAAGATTCTAACATGCGGCATAGGTAAATTAGTGCACTTTTTGCAACTTCATGGGAAAAAATGAAATTTAAGAACAAATTTAGGGGATTATTCAGAATTTTAAAAAGTTAAGGGGAAAATGGATTTAATGAGGAGTTTAAACATTCATGTGTTTTGTTTTTATCGTACCGCATAATCATTCCATCAAGTTTTATAACTTTTCTATTCATTTAGCTTACATGTCATCATTTTCACGGAAAAAATTACTCTTTCTCTTCTTTACTTATTAATTTGCCTAATTTACACATTATTTTATCTCATAAAATCTATTCATCTTGCATTCTCTGTGGTTCTTCATCTCTCTTAAAGCAATTTCTTGGCTGAAGCTTGAATTGGATTGGATTTCGTCTCTTTTATTGACTTGCACATATGCAGCCAATAATGAAATAAAATCGCTACTTACAACTTTCAATATGTGAATCTCAACAATCAGAATTAAAGAAATTTATTATTTATGAATTAGCTCCAATGGATTTATATGTTAGTTCGTTCATTAATTGAAGTACAAAAAAATTATTGGAAATAGTTTTCCTTTTACATGTTTTAAGTTCGTCAAAGAAAATAGGTTCAACAGAAAATTGACATATTATTTTTCCACCAATCAAATTGTGCAATTACAGGAGAAAATTAGAAGTGAGATTGATCGAAAAGAACAGAGCTTATTAGCTTGTACAAAATTTCCAAGGACAGAAATGATGTAGAGATTCTGCAAAGTGCATATTGATGGAAAAGGTAAATCGGAAACGAATATATATATATATATATATATATATATATATATATATATATATATATATATATATATATATATATATATATAATGAAATTGATTAATTATCATTAAATCCTTAAACTATTAATTATTTGTAATTAATTTCTTAAATTTTGTAACTTTTCAATTTAATCCAAATAACTAAATTGAATCGGATCTTTTGACTCGATTGACCCGCTCACGGGCGGACCGGGTATTTCCAACACATATTCAAAACTTCCATGCAGTCAAACCTAAAACCCAAATGAAAACAAACAAATCCAACTCTAAAATCCACTTCAAAACTTGTAATTACAAACCTAATAATTACAATCCAATTCAAAACCTAAAACCCAATTAAGACTTACAAATCTAATTATTAATCCATTATCTTAAATGTCAATTTCGTGTTTGCGTTACTGAAATCACATATTCGATACACACATCACATAATCACTTTTCACCTATTTAGTATATGACGCATAAAATATTTGTCTGTTTATTGTATGATATATTTAATTTTAGTAATTAGTATAAGCGTTGACCTAACAATAAAAAAATGAAATATATACATCATCATTGGAAAATGTCAAATAAATAGATAGCCCCCTTAAAGTATCCATGTTGTTCTACTACCCCCTCCAACTATAAGATAGTTCTCTCAACTCGCTCAAGTTGGTATTTTGCATCTCTCGACCACCTCAATCTGACAAGGCAAAGAGAGCAAAGAAAAGTGAATTGTATGGCACATGAACTCAAAACATAAATGCTAAATCCCTAGAACCTAATCCCCAAATATCTAACCTGGTCATCTCCTCCATATACTCAGAGCATCTTTAGTAGGTTGTCTATTTCACAAATTGTCCTGACGCATAGGAAGGAATAGACAATCAATTTGAAAATGCATCTTTAGTAGCTTATCTAGCTCATCTTCACTATATGATGTGACATCTTTGTATCATCATTAATTGTAGACAATGTCTATTTGATTGTCTAAATGTAGACAACCAAATAGGCATTGTCTACAATAAATACAATTTAAAATGAAATGGATAATCTGCTATTCTTATTTTATAAATAGACATTGTCAATTTTCAAGACTATTACCACACCGTAAAAAGGAACTTCTATTTCACATGCCACCTAAACTTGGAATACACAAACTACTAAAGATGCTCCCAGACAGGCACCTTCATCTCTGACATTCACTGTGGATTATTTCTCTTCCGACAACTTTCCTCGGTCTTGCTTTTGTTCTCCAAGATGAAGACAAGAAAATCCGTGCCTATTTAATCCCAAAGCTTCATCGATCTATCACCGTCACATTACTCATCGGCGCCCTTTTCAATTTTAGTGCTCATGATCATCTCTCCTCCCTTCGTCGCACGCTATACGGAGCTGTTCTTAAACCATACTATTGTCGTCGTTGCAATGCTCATAGTCATTGTCATTTAAGCTTTAGATTGAACTACTTCCATGATTCTAATTTTTGGTTTTTCATTTGATATATTGAAATTAATTTTCTGGTTATTGAATTGCTGAAACTTTTGCTTAGTGCGTACTAATTTGGGAAATACCGGAATTCATATTGGTATTAGGTTGATGTTTAAAATTACGTTGTTTAATTTGTACCTTAATTTTCTGTTTCATTTTGATTTTGTTTTAAGTTAACTTATCAATGAAATGGGTAATGGTGCTTTGTTCATTATGATTTGATTCTCAGTTATTTGAAACCATAGAAGTTTATTTTTGTTAATTTATCCGAGAAGATGTATTTTTGTGATGAAAAATGCTTAGGGGCTAAAAACATTATTTTGTGGGAGTATATGAGATTTTTACACAAGTGACATCATGTGCAACATATTCATTCATTCGACTTTTCTAATTTAACACATGACAGCTTGTGTATCACACTCTCCACAAGATGTCTGGTTTAATTAGATTGAACCATTGAGGTGGCTAAGAGATGCAAAAATGCTAACTTGAAGGGGTTGAGAGAACATTTTGAAAGTCGGAGGGGGTAGTAAAACAATTGTGGCAACTTAAAGAGACTATTTATGTACTTGGCCTTTGGAAAATGAATATATTTTAATTATGTGTAGAATTATCGATCATCAATGAGTCGTTTATTTATCGTGCTAAAATTAGATATGTCAAACACTAAATAGATAAAAGATTAAATACACCAGACAGAGCCAGCCTTGGGGTGTTCAATGGGTGCGACTCTCCAGGGTCTGTAGCTAGAAGGGGTCTAACAATATTTTTTATATATATTTTCAGTACTTACATTTAAAATGACAAAATAAAACATTAGATGAGTTGATAAATCACTTTGTTAACAATATGAGAGATGATGAGTTCAATTCATAATTTTCTCAAAAATTTAGCTTTTAATTCATTTTTTTATTAGGGACCCACTTTTATAAATTTCCCTAATATTTTTACCTAGTATCTTCAAAATGTTGGGAACGCAACCTGAGATTCCGAATAAGTATTTGAATCCAAAAAGGTAATAACATCGTTAGATCCTATCACGGTTATGGTAGCTGATTCTTCCAAATACATGAATAAAGGTTTCTAGATGAAACTACCTTTTTTATTTGTTGACTGAAACTATTACTTTGCGACGCCCTAAACAAGCTAACTAAATTGTAGGTAAAAGTATTGAATCAAAGGTCGGAATCTATTAAACAACATTCAAATTAAACTTTCATTAGCTTAACAATTAAATTAAACCACCAATATAAGGCACTCCGGTCGCCGACAACCAGTAACCCCCTTGAATGAAGCTAGACACAGTAAAACTCGCAGCATCCGTAGCATTAATCACATGGTAACCAGGCCATGTAACTCGATTACTCGTATTTGAACCCGGGCCCACATTATCGAATTCCGCATAATAAAGCGTCGAAAGCGCGAAATCTCCCGACCATATAGACCAACCTGAAGGATCTATTAAGCTATCAATAAAAGATTGCATCACAACTGTTCTTGAATATTGCTTCCAAGGCCGCCCTAGGTACGATTTTGTGGTCCCTAAATCCTCAGCAGCTAGAATGCTACAATTGTGGATCGAAAATCCCGTGTTTTGATTCGGGTCAGTTCTACCTTGCGCGGTTAATGCATTGAACTGATTAGACATTGGTTTTCTTAGATATAGTTTGCAATTTTGTAGGACAACTGCAGCGTTGCCAAATATATAGTCTATTGTCCCGTATACTTCACAGTCGCGGTAAAATTGCCTTAGCGAATGTGTATATAGCGTGTCTTGGTACCCTTCGAATCTACAGTTGTAAAATGCCGATAAATCTGCTCCGTTTCGTAATGCTACTGCTTGGTACTTTATCGCTCCTGCTGTGTTCTGAAATGTTATGTTTATGGCAACGAAACCTAGCGCGACAACAGCTGCAATGGGAATAAATAATTAATTTTTATTAAAAATCATTTGAATTATATATTCAAGAATTAAAAAAATAGTATTTTACAAAATGTTACCGAATGTCGCCGAGTCATACGTAGTCCACCCATCAGCGACGCTTCGGTTGCCCGTAATAATAGTTTGGTCCATTCCGTCCCCGATCATCATCAAGTATTTTTTGTTAAAAGGTACGGAAACATACTCGTTATAAACTCCGGCAGTGATATAAATCACAAAATAACCGTCGCTACTAATTGCATTATTGGTCGCGTTATTGACAGCGTCGCTAATTGTAGTAAAATTCCCACTCCCGTCTTTATTCACCACAACTATCCCCCTCGTCGTTATATTTTCCAAAAACGGCAAGTCTATTTGCGACAACATTCGTCCTCTTTTTGCTTTCGGAATCCATCCGTCGCTAAAAAGAGCGAGAGAAGTGCTATAAAACTTGCTGCCGTTGGAAATTGAGCTCGAAAGATCAGTCAAAGCATCCATGGCCGAATCTACAGATTGAAGTCCTTCAAAGCATGTTTCTTGATTAGTCAAAGTAGCACTAATCACGGTTAGTAAGTCATTAACCCCATCATTATCATTTATTTTGCTCGAATTCATAGCATTGAGTGATTGTGAAATGAACTCGACATTTAATTCAGCTAAGAATGCGCAATCTTCAAGGGCTCGAACGGTCGATTCAGAGTACGTAGAAGCGGGATTAAGATAGTGTTGAATTAATGAAAGGAAACATTTTGCATTTGATAGAGATTGATTAATTGAGATTTTGGCATAATCTTGAACTGTTCCAGGCTTATTATTTGATAAAATAGATTTGCAGAAATTTGGATTAGGTGTAGAATTGCAAGGAATATCTGGTGTGTTAAATATCGGTAAGGAATTAGCAACGGAAAAGGAAAAAATGAGAAGTAACAAAATTGTGATTAAAGGAGATAAATGAGAAGCCATGTTTTAGTTATTGATAAAAATGATAAATTGTTTATGGGTTTATATAGAAGTCTGATTTTTTCAGTTTCTGACTCGGTTACTTATTATAATGTAAAGTTGAAACTAATTTGAGTATAATATTTGCTAATACACCTCCACTATATATCACTTAGATGTGCCTACAATTAATTCATTTGTGCACGTAACTTCTTGAGGAAGAAAAAAAATTAGAAGTGTATGTGTTAATTTATTAATACACAATTAGATATATATAATAAAGTATTTAAAATGTTGTCTATCTTGTATTTAAAGGAAGAGAAATAATGTAATGTTGTATTCGTATCTAGTGTGAAAAATATGATAACTCATGTATAAATACGTTGAATAAAAAATATATTAATAAAAATGAAAAATACTAACAATAACAAAGTATGATAAATCATGTAATAACTATAAGGGAAATACAATACAACACAATACTTGAAATTTTAATTTATATTTGCTTTTACAAATAAGAGTAATATAATGCTTTTATATAAAAAGAATTTATTTGTTTTTGTTTTTGTAAAAAAAATGTTTCAAATTTGTTTTTTACGGTTTGGTCTTAAACTTGGTATAAGATCACCTCTTATACCTGATATAAGAATAATATAAA
The DNA here is from genome assembly GCA_949673415.1 of Euphorbia schlechtendalii. NCBI lineage: Eukaryota > Viridiplantae > Streptophyta > Magnoliopsida > Malpighiales > Euphorbiaceae > Euphorbia > Euphorbia schlechtendalii. Next base: position 4,428 of record CATIWQ010344630.1, on the reverse strand, counting down.
ACCTTTATAAAACTTACTTTTAATTAATTTTTACAATTAATATTGAAATACTTGCAGAAAACATCGTTCGAATGCTTTATACCTGATATAAGATTGCAGTTTTATACCATGTATAAGACCAAATCGTAAAAAATATAATTTCGAAAAAAATTTCACACAAAAAAATAACAAAATTTTTTTCCAAAAGCAAAATATATAATTTTCCATTTAGTATAAAAGCATAAATAATTTTTTTTGTACACATTTCCATACATTACCCTAACAATAACTCATTAGGTCCAGTAGGCCGTAAAGCCACATTATAGCAACAACACATACAAACTTGTTAAATAAAAATTGAGTGTGTTTTGGAAACTTCCAAAGAAAAGAATTCAATATAATAATTTGCATTATAATTTATGTAAATTTTTTGAGTACGAAGAAATATTCATGTAATTTTATACGTGAAATGGATTGAACTGGATTCTTTATAGCATCGTTTGATTGCTTAAAAAGAACTATATTTTTTATTTTAACCAAAATAAGACAGTTTAGGTATTAAAACTTATTTATTACCTCTAAATGATATTTAGAAGTTACTTTATAATGGATTTAATTGTTTTTAAAAGTCGATTAAGTGATACTATTACGGAAGTTTTTTATGGTTTTTATAATTAATTACTTTGGAATTTAAATATACTTATTTTGAATAATTTTTCATTTATAACCGCTATTGCAAATAATATTTTTACTAAACATTTGATATAGATCAGTTAGCTAGTATTAAACATCAAATCATATAAGTAAACTACAAAAATATTAAACCACATCATCAAATAACAACAACAATAGTTTTACCAAATAGGGTATTAATGTTTGATGTTTTCTACTAGAAATGAAATTCGAATATTGAAAAATAACAGTAAAAATTATTTTTATCTTTTTATATTAAAATCTTAAAAAGAAAAATTTTAAATTTTAGACTACTTAAAACTATGAATTTTGAGCAACCGTACCCCTTATCACCCTATCCAGGACTGGCACTTGCGACGACCCTTAAACTGGTAGAAGTTGGACATCAATTTTGTTAATTTTCTATTAAGGCTTTAAATGGGTCTATATGCTCAGGAGTAGCTCCTCATTTACAGTAAAATTTGTCTCAACTTATTTTGTATCTATAAATTAGTTGTTCCCTAGCTTGACCATAATTCTATTCAAAAGCTGGTGAGTAATCTCGATCTCTTTCACATTAAAAATAAATTTTATTAATGAATAAATAATATTTTATATATTTAATTAGAGTATTAGACTCATTATATATGTATTATTTATTCATGAATTTATCAATTAATTATACATTTGTTAATTTTGAGACTTTTAGATGACTAATGGATAGTCTGTGAACTTAAATTATAACAGTTGACTTTTGCGAGATTAAAACCAAATAAAAATGCACGTTCAATCGTTGAGGGCATCCTAAACATGTCTATTTCTTTATCATATGAATGTTTTATGTATAAACGTGTAGTTACTAGGGTTGAGTATGATTTTATGGAGAAGTCAATTAATTTCTTAATCAATCATTGAGATTGATAAATTTATAGACGCGACCAATTTCTTCGGTTGCACTTTTACAAGTTTATTAATATTTTTTTCATTGGAACTTTATCCCGATTGCATTCGGATTCAACACGGGTTATAAACCTAATTATGGTGTGTGATTCTCCAAAAGAGAATTTTCTATACATTCAAACTCGAGACCTTATTTAAGTTATACAAAGCTACTTAATACTAGGACCAATCCCCTTGCTATGAATTTATTGATATGATGTTGTCTCCTTTATGCCTAAATCCTTATGGGTTTATTTTTTGTTTTTACCTTATAAGACCTCGTACCAAATAATGAAGATGTTTTTCATACTTATATATTGATTATTATCCAGACTTTCAGTCGATGTCATGCATATGTTTGTTCAACAATCCTTCTCTCAAACAAAAATTCATCAAACATTTATTCAAATTGATCTTCCTTCCGTCAACTAACATATTTTCATTGAACTTTAATACGTTTGGAGGGCACACCTTACATAAAGTACTAGCAGGTCCGGTCCTGACAAATGGAGGGCCCTAGGCAAAATAATATAGAGATTAATAAAATAGGCCCTTAGTAAAAAATTATAATAAAAATTAACTATTTTTTATGGAAACCAAGATTTGATCTCATGATCTCTCACTTTCATAACAAATTACTTACCATTTCATCTACTAATAATTATTGTTTACTTTTATCTTTTTAACATTAACTACTAAAATTATAAAAAAACATTATTTTTGGGGCCTCTTTCTGACATGGGCCCTGGGCAATGACACTCGTTACCCACCCTCCAGGGCCGGCCCTGGTACTAGCGGTGGTCAACCGGGCATGTCACCTTTGTTCTACACTCTAAAGATTCATGCCCATTTCGACTAACATATCAAATATCATTCATGGGTGGACCAAGACACATGTAGAAGCAATAAATTCTGTTGTGTTGGTAAAGGAAACAAAAAAAAATGAAAATTAATTTGTTTATTCACAAATTATAATAGTGACACTAGTTATTTTTTAACTATGGAGAAAGGATTAATATTTAATATTTATAGACTTAGAAGTATATCTCCAAACCGGAGAAAAGGAAATCCTCAAAACTACAAAGACATTTACGAAAACTCGAACAAGCACAGCAAGAATCAAATCCAAATAGAAACCATCTAAGAGCTACTTCTTTATCGTTCAGTGACTTAATTCTGTTCTCATAAATATTTAGTTAAAAAACAACTTATTGGTATGTATATCATTTTTTTTTTTGGAATCATAATTTTATGTTTTTTGGCGCAATTGTGCCTTAAATAAATGGTATACTTTGCTTCAAAGTATTACATGTGTTGACAAATATAAAACATTAAGTTGTTTATTAAACTATATTAAAATGTCATTGACAAAATTAAAGTATTTGACACTTCGACAATGAACAGCATAAAAAAATGGTTGAACGTGTTTGATATAATTTCACTTTAAGAATTGTATTAGAAAAATGGTGGTCTCAAATGTATAAATACCTATATTTTCCTTTATGAATAATTCTTAAAAATAATACTCTGAAGCCTATAATTATATATAGAAATCTAATTTAGTGATTTAATATTGAAACTAAATATAGACATTTTGTGCTCATCATAGGAGCAAACATTATACTATTATTAAGAATAAAGTCTAATTTTCATTGTGTTTTGTGTTTTGTGTTTTGTGTTTTTCTACTGTTTTACTTGTATTACATAATTTTTCTACGTGTATTACATAATAACCCATTCATTAATGGGTGGGACTATATTGCCACAACTATTATTTGTTTGCATAAATTGAACAATCAACTTAATAACCATTGATTTTATTTTCAATCTAATTTTTGCCATTCAACTAAAATCAACAAAATCGCTAGAAAAAAACCCATTCCTTCCTCACCGGCCGATTTCCACTCCGCCCCGGCTCATCCTGCTTGTCTTCGCGCCAGAGAGTTTCAGCCACTTCTGTTTTTCTTTCATGGATGCCAATGATTGTGAAATAATCAATTTTTGAAATGGAAATGTAATTGCAGAATCTGATTATAGGTTTTGAATTGGGGTTTTATAATTGAATTGCATTGTTATTTCATATTTTTATTTTAAGTTTTTAATTGGTTCTTAGGTTTGAGCTTTGGTACTGATATGTGAAAGTTAAAAATGAAACTAATGCTCTTGGATACCGTATGAAGTTTCGGAACTAAACATGTTGTACAAGATGCAATATATCTAATGCTCTTGGATAGCGTATTAAGTTGATTGTGTAATATGTGTAAGGGGTTTTTATACTTCTACAAGAAATAGCCCAAATAATTATGGATCATAACATCCCTTGTTTTTTGAAAGCCCACAAACTAACAAAACTTTTTTCGTTATACGTTCAAAAGTTTTCAGAATTAAAAAACTTAAACATTTCAAACTTCTCTCACTCTAACCGTATACTTGCTCACCAATCCATTCACAATCGTGCAAAACCGCTTGCTCTCCACTCCATTCTCGTGATCTCAATCGTGCTTTACTTTCAATCATGCTTTCCTCCAAACATTTTTCTGCTACAAGACCGTTTTCGCGTGATTTTCTGGTTACCATGATCATCCGATTCAACAAAAAAGAAGATATAAAAGCATATCTATAAACAAAAAATGGCTTCATCATCGCGACACCAAGAAATAATGGAGAAAATAACCGGAAATGAAGAACATGAAGAAACGAGGTAAATGAAACCCTAAATTGTTATATACTTCGGATATTTTTTGATAAAATAATCTTGTTTCTATGAACTAACATCCAACAACACCCAGACCAAATGATCAAAACGAAGAAACAAACAAACAGCAAAAAAGGAGTTCA
>CATIWQ010344592.1:0-12552 GCA_949673415.1 Euphorbia schlechtendalii | reverse complement strand
CAAATTAATCTTGAAAATTAATCAAAATGCCTTAGAAAGTGATTAGAACATGTAAGATAAAACTATTGAATCAAAATAGTACGAAACTAGTATGTAAATGGTAGGAAACTGGTATTGAAATCAAAACAGTAGGAATCTAGTATCTAACTGGTATGAAGAACAAAAAATGTCAAAACTAACAAGAAAGTGGTAGGAAACTAGTATCTAACTGGTATTTAACTGGTATTGAAATTAAAACAATAGGAATCTGGTATCTAATTGGTATGAAGAACAAAAAATGTCAAAACTAGTAAGAAAGTGGTAGGAAACTGGTATTGAAATTAAAACAGTAGAAATCTGGTATCTAACTGGTATGAAGAACAAAAAATATCAAAATTAGAAAGAAAGTGGTAGGAAACTGATATCTAACTAGTATTTAACTGGAATTTAAAATTAAAACAGTAGGAATCTGGTATCTAACTGGTATGAAGAACAAAAAATGTCAAAACTAGTAAGAAAGTGGTAGGAAACTAGTATTGAAATTAAAACAGTAGGAATCTGGCATCTAACTAGTATGAAGAACAAAAAATGTCAAAACTAGTAAGAAAGTGGTGGGAAATTGGTATCTAACTAGTATTTAACTAGTATTGAAATTATAACAATAGGAATCTGGTATCTAACTGGTATGAAGAATAAAAAATGTCAAAACTAGTAAGAAAGTGGTAGGAAACTGGTATCTAACTGATATTTAACTGGTATTGAAATTAAAACAGTAGGAATCTGGTATCTAACTGGTATATAACTGATATGAAAAATAAAAAATGTCAAAACTAGTAAGAAAGTGGTAGGAAATTAAAGCAGTAAGAATCTGGTATCTAACTGGTATCTAACTAGTATGAAGAACAAAAAATGTCAAAACTAGTAAGAAAGTGTAGGAAACTGATATTTAACTGATATTTAACTAGTATTGAAATTAAAATAGTAGGAATCTGGTATCTAACTGGTATGAAAAATAAAAAATGTCAAAACTAATAAGAAAGTGATAGGAAACTGGTATTTAGCTAGTATTTAGCTTGTAATTTTCTGCATCTTATTAGAATATAGTAGGTAACTAGTTTTTAAGTTGTATTAGCTTGTAGTTTTTTGCATTTTGCTAGAATATGGTATTTAACTAGTATTTTAGCTTGTAATTTTCTGCATCTTGTTAGAATCCGGTAGGTAACTAGTATCTAACTGGTATGAAGAACAAGTTGTGTTAAATTAATCTTGAAAAGTGATGAAAATGCATTAGAAAGTTATCTAAACATGTAAGATAATTAATTACACCTAATTAGCTGATTTAATTTCAAGAATACTTTGAAGAGCAGGCTTCCCAAGATCAATGAGAGTGATACAAATCAGATTAGTATATGAATTTACAATTGCATAATTGCATTTATACAGCTTAATGAAATCCTCACATCAATTACAACATAAAAATTACATAAAACTTCTACAAATTAACAACAAAAACAAACACAAAGAGACAAAACGAAATCTATCAGCAACAACAAGATTTCAACTTCATGGATCCTCATTCTCAATTGAAAAAAAAAACTGGTCGAAAGCTAGAAAATGAGAATTGTGCAGAGAATTTAAGAATTGCAGAGAGCAGAAACTTGAAAAAACTTCGATCTAGAGAAAATCGGAGATAATCAAAACAAGGAAGAGAGATTTTGATGGAGAGAAACGCGTGATGCAAAAAGGAGCAGTTGAAGCTTAATAAAACAGTGTATATATAGAACGTATAGAGTAAAAACTGAAACTTAAAATTGAATATACAATGCAAACTAACTGTTGGAATGTATTTTTGTAAATAAGTTTAAAAAATCGTAAAGTTTTTACAATTTCCCTTTATTTTATATATTATATGTAATATTTGTTTTTTACTAATATATTCTAGCTTAATGAACTTTTAAACTTGAGTATAATAAGTTCAGTATTTAAATAAAAAATATAATTATATTTAAAATTTCCATATATTTGTATAATATGCCAATTTAGTTTACCTAAATATTTTGAAAGAAAAAAATTAGTTATGGGTTGTCTATTGCATGTGTTAGGCTTGGGTTGATTGTTTTTAACTACGGGTATTTCCGTATAAAAACAATTATTTATGCTTTTATATGAAATTTTTTTATATATTATACTTTTACGGGAAATACTCATGTTATTTTTCTTATGTGAAACAATTTTCAAAATTATATTTTTTACGGTCTAGTCTTTTTGATATAGACATTCGAATGATGGCTTTTGCGAGCATTTCAAAAGTATTTGCGAAAATTAATGAAAAATAAGCGATATAAAAATCTTATATCATTCTTATATCATGTATAAGAGGCGGTTTTATACCAGAGATCTTATACCGAATCGTAAAAAACATAATTTTGAAACATTTTTTCATACAAAAATAAAAATAACAAAAATTTTTATATAAAAACATAAATATGATTCTCTTACATATAAAAGCAAAATACAAATTAGTTTTTCAAACTACATTAATCCAATAGAGTACAGTTCATTCAAAGAACTAGTCTCGTTTTTTCTTATTTAATGAGATCAGCACTTACTGTGGAAACTTCATATGCATTATGCTTAATGATAACATAGTACAAATAAACACTACACAGCATACCAAAAAAAAAGTTTTTTGGTACCTAATTTTCTTTGTTCATAACCACCTATCAAACTTAGTTACGAAGTTTAATATTATTAGTGACATGAAAGTGTCGTGCATTATTACAACCATATAGTTAGATTGACTAGGAAAATAAAATATAAACATATGAAAACAATTCTGCTGAGGCCTGGTAGTCTCACAGATGATTAGTGCATTGGCTGAGGACAAAAAGTTAAAGTTATGCTATTTATTTGACCAAACTAAATATCATCCACAATATTATTACATGGCTGTCAAATTCCTAAATTTGAATTGTCTTTTTATTGACATGTCAAAACATTATTTAACACATTTTTTTGGTTGGGTGTTATCAAATATTTTTAATTAAATACATATAACGTTTCATTACATGATAAGTTTGATTATTAATTCTATTTTCTTAATTATACATTATTAAGACTACCATTATAATCCATGCATTGGTGTACTCAATGTATTAGTGCAGCATTTGTGGCTGCTAAAACTTTCAAAGTCAACAATATTAAATTTCTTTGAAAAAGCGTAATTGTTTTTTTTTTAAAAAATCCACACATTTAAATCTTACTGATCAAAATAATGAAAAGATGCAAATATAAAAATTATGGGGGTTGTTCAAAACCAACAAAACAGAGATTTACTCTTTGAAGACTTTAGTCTATGACTGAACATTAAGAAAATACTTGATCCTTATTGATTGGAAAAAATAGAAATTTGCAAAATTTGTAAATCAATGTCCTAGGCTTATGATAAGATTTGTTTCTCAACATTGTCTTTAGAATTGGTATCATCCCCTCCCCATTTTCTTATTCTATCTTCCGCAATTGAAGCCTGCATTTGACAGTAATCAAACAATAATGTCATGCGAAAGTCATTTATAGTAGTAATTGCCTTAAAAATTGTTACTTAAATGTGAATTTAACAAAAAAAATCATGAACTGAACTTGCCCATATGAGTTTATCTAAACATGTGGGCAAGAATCCATTTCATATCTTGATTTTTTTGAAATGTTTTATTTCTAAATGCATATGATAAACTGTAGTTTTATACGAATATACGATGTTATGCATTGAGGAAGGTTAACATTATTTTACACCAAAAAAAGCATTATTTAAACCTATATTTGTAAAGTTGAATTCTATTATTAACCATTAAGTGACTATAATATCAAAAGAACACAATAAAATGTGACAATCTTACCTCTCTATTCCAGTTTGTTTTGTATATCATGTAGGTAAGAACAAGAGTTTGCACTATAGTCCCTGACATCATTCCCAACCAAATTCCCTACAAAAAAAAAAGTATCCCTTGAATAATTAAGATATAATTATCTAATTATTAAACCTTAATTAATGAGAAAATTCACGTTTGCTTAGTCAAAAGTAGTAATAAGGAATTTTAGATATATATTGATTACCTTTACACCAAGATCAACTTTGTAACCGAGTATGAGTCCTAAAGGAATCCCAAAAACATAGTAACAAGCTATATTCACATACGCTACAGCTGCTTGCCATCCCGCACCAATTGCCATACCTTCATTTTTATATAAATAAGACTTGGGTTATATTAATTAGGATATTACATCTTTTTTATAAGTCATACGCCTAAATCCAGAAAATGGTTTGTCTTCTTTATCGGTGATTCTTTTTTAAAAAACCATAATTAGATCCATTCCTGTAGTAAGTACGAAACTGAAGAATATCTATTTCATTTTAATATGCAAACCAAATGGCACATGCAACTCCAACGAAATTGTAGTGTTTTGTTATTTCTATACAATCAAATCAAGAAAATTAAATTACATGTATGGCTTCAAGAAGACTGTAGCTGAAGTTATTTATCATATATAATTAGGAAACTTATTATCCATACATTTGGTCTTTGACATCAATTTACCACAAAACTTTTTGTTACTACAAACAAATTAGAGTTATACACCTATTTTTATAAGATCTGTTTTTTCCTAGCTGATGTGCTGTTATTTTTGCCATTTTGCTTTTCTATATGTAAAATATCACAACCATTAGCAATGTAAATTGTAGATATTGCTAATTAGCAATGTAAAGGACTTCACATAAATTGTCCTTCTAATATGCTCTTTGCTAATTAGCAATGTACATATTGTTAATAAATTCATGACTCGTACACTTGTAAGTTGCAAGTACTAACCAAAATTCTATCTTTTTTTTATAGTTTCTGTTTTTTGGTTGCTAGTTTGTTGCTATTTTTTTTTTCCATTTTGCTGTTGTAAATGTAATATAAGATAATTCTCAACTATTACCTAAAATAAAAACACAGTAACCGAAAGTAAAGGGGTTAATTACCAGAAAGAACAGGCTGAACGTTGTTAATAATAATGCAGATTGCAAGGAGAGGAGTAAGTTCATCTACTAGCGCTTGAACTTCAGAATTGTTGGAGAATAGCGACGGATAAATGTTCCTTGTGAAGATAAGAATCGAGGAAAGAATCACTCCCATAAGAAATGACGACGAAACTGCAACTAATAAAGAAAATTTTGCCGTTCTTGGATGTCCTGCTCCTAGTTCGTTTGACACTCTTACACTGCATCACCAACACAAACATACCAAATTCATCATTTAACAATCAATATTTTCATTATCTTTATAATAGTATATCACTATATCAATACCATATATCAGAAACAAACCAGTCTACAAATTGATACATTAGTATTAAGTAGTGGCTTAACAAAAGTGAATTGGCTTTTATTTTATATGACCAAACTCATGTATTGCTCACTTAAGAAACAAAACCATACTTTCAAAATCAGTTAAATGCATCGGTAGCCCTTCAGCTTGCAGAATTTCTAAAACCACCTTGAACTTGACAGAAGTATGCTAGTTAAGCCCTTAAAGATGACATGTCAAAATTTGATTTGTTATTTGTCATGCAGAGCAAAGGTTGTTATGTGGCTCAGTACATGGGGTTTATTTTATTTGATACAAATTTAAGGAGAAAATTAGATGTTTTAATTATATTTTTTGAGGCAATAGAAGCTATGAAATTTGAGGATGAGCGATGGATAACATGTGATTCGACTATTAAAAACCGGTTAGAGTCTTTTATTGGTATTAGGCAAATAAATCCATGACAAAAAAATAAATCTGTATATTGTACAGAGATCAATTATGAATTGAACATTAGACTTAACACTCTCAAAAGCATATATAAAAATCTTCAATAACCAATATGCAATTGGTAAAATATAGACACGCAATCAAGCCAAAATATTATCAGTCACATTTACAAATTTAACAAAACAAAGAACAAACCTTATAGCTGCATTCATTCCAATAGCCACCATGAGGGTCCAGCCCAAAATGTTCATGCTGCACATGCCAACGATTTTAGTTTGCATATTTTAAACAATGCAAAGCAATCAATATTCTTGTTTGTATTCTATTAGTTTCAATTTGTGTTTTTTCATATAACATATTAGCAAATGAGTTTCAATATTATTATTTTGTACTTAGCATCAGTTTATAACTATCTATATGCAGCTTAATTTTCTTTGGAATCAATAATGATTATCACCGCCACGTGAAAAATATGAAAATAAGAAATAAAAACTATATCTTTTTAATACATATGCTTTAGGTATGTAATTTAACAACTTTGTCATATATAAATCGCCTTGAATCATAATATCTAATGTTGTGTTTTTATCTGCATATGCAGTTTTCATGTGCCTATCGAGAATTGAACCTTTAAAGTTATGCAAATAAAAAAATTTAGAACACATTTATTTATCTACTGAGTTAAGCAATAAATTAATTACCTAGAAAATTTATCTGTCCTCGTTTGAAATTTTATTTTGTTGTTTCCCATTCAAAATGTGACATGTCCTTTTTTATTTTTTCTCTCCTGTTTTTTTTTTCCAAAATGTCAACATATTTTCTCTCTTTAGTTGCCCATAACTAAGTTTGTAATGTTAGCAAGTATTATTAGAGTATATCATTATATCTCCTTAGGTTCCTATTTTGTGTAAAATCCCATACAATATAAACTCTCAGATAATTAGGATCCAGGCTCTGATACCATGTGAACTTAATGAAAACGTATTTGATTAATGATAATTACATGCATACACACGCTATACAGCAAACACTAAGGAGAGTCCTGTACTGTTTGGGATTTTACACAGAACAAGAACCCGAGGACATATACTCTAATCAGTATTGGGTCAACTTAATAGCACTTTGTCTTTTATGATTTACGAGGCTCTGGCTGTCAAATGGAGTATTAAATTGGACTGTTTTCCGGATATAATTCAGAGAATTAATTAAATATTTCCACTGGATCTGGACATATGCAGTGAAAGACATGCATGTGCTTTTATGGATGAATCTTCTATTTTGTTGACTATTCTTAATTTTCTATTATACTGGACCTGGGATTTTATTTATTTGAACTGACAGAAATAATTAAAAATAAATACTCCTGTGTAGTTGGTAATTAAGTAGTATTTTTTTGGTAAAGGTAATAAAGTTACTCTGTAACAATAAAAAATTACTATAACATGGAACACTTAAATTCCGTATAATCTAAACCTGATATCAATTTGACAATCTATTTATTGAATGGAGCATGCATAATCAATGTTGTAGCTCGGTTAATAAAATTGGTCATTAATGTGTTTTATTAATATGGTTCCAAAACTTCAAACCCAGTTAAGAACTCTAAGCCCAAATCCAATATTGAATCAATCCAATCTGGAAACTTGCCCAAAGAATACAAATATCTCATCAAATAAATATAAAAAGAGCGAATAAGAAAATATGAGATTTACTTACCATACAGATAAAGCATCCACTGAAACTTCTGCATTCTTTAAATATCCAGCAAACAATATTAACGCCATAAAATACCAGACTTCTAGGCTGCACAGAAATGTTACTTCATATATCACTAACGACATTGTGAATATGATACCAAATCAACTTGTCAGCCTTAAAATATGCATCGTTATCTGTTTAAATATGGTAAATAACAAATATTGGGTAGTATATGAGGAACTCTCTGATAATAAAAATATGATAAGCGGTCAACAAAAATATTACGTAAAGTTGTATACTAGCGAAATGACGTATTTTTATAAAATAAAATTATACACTCTTAATAGTTACCCGGAGTGAAATAAATAAACATGCAAAAAATGTTCAAGTGGCTTATCAAAAGAAATTTAATTATATTTTTAAATAATGATGAGTCACTGAAATATTTTATCAAAATTAACAACCTTATTTACATATAGATGATAAGTACAAAATATGAATATGCATTGTTTGTTATGAAATTAAGATGAAGAGTAGATTATTATTTGCATAAGTTTATTAATTGCTTTTATTAAAAGTGTGCAATGAATACTAAAAAAAATGGAACGAGCACATGTAAATTTTTTTCTAAATCAAGTTTAGTTTAAAAAATTCAATAATTTTATATTGACATCAATTATTTGACACCATGCAATCTCCACCATTTATCTTAATTTCATCTTATGGTGGAGATCTAATTACCCAAAAATGAATAGTGAAAATTGTAAAGAGTAAATGAGTATTAAACAAGTTGGTGTCAATATAGAATTAACTTTGATATTAAATTATCACGACAAATGATAATTTTATCCATTTTGATCTAAATTTATGTGGTTTGGTTAATAAGAAACAATACAGTGCAAATTTTTAAAAATCGTATAAAAAGGTGAAAAAAAAATTTTAATTAAAAAATAATTATAAATTAAAAAATTATAATAAAATAAAAATTTGAATTTACTTAAATTTTATGTCTTATGTAATATGATATATTAAATTGATTAATTACTCTACTTTATATATTTGTACGACAAAACATTATCATAAATGTTAATGAAATTGGAAAATACATGAACTCAAATCAATTGACTAAGACCATCTTCGTTAGTTTGTTTATTTAATAATTTTCTTGACATATCGATATAAATAGATTTTTAAACTAAAAATTTACAATAGTTCATTTATTCATTCTCTTAAAATTGATGTTGCACTTTAAATCTTGAAAATTGTCTATTTCATTATCTACGAATAGACAATCAAATAGATTTGATGACTCATCATTTAAATATTATTTTAATATTCGGTTGTTTTGGTTTTCGTTATTTAATCAAATTTTTTTAGGTTCGTGACTAGACCTGTTAACTGGGCGGGCGGCTCGACAGCCCGGCCCTGGCTCATTTCTAAAATAAAGGGTTTTGAACATTATATTTAGTATAAAGTCAGGCTCAGCCCAAGCCTTTTTAAAGCCCTGCTAGTAAAGGGCCGAGTTGGACATACATATTAAAACCTATTAAGCCTGGCCCGGCTCCGGATATGTTATTTAAATATATTAAAATAGCTTTCCATCTTTTACTAATACTAACCTAACTATTATTTATCTAGTATATAAATTAATAGAAACTCTCTTAGCCCTAATTCCTAAACCTAAGTACCCTGCCCATTTCATCTCTAATTAGCCGACACTCCTCTCATATATGTTAATAGAAATTTGCTTAGTTCTTTTTTTCAATTGATGCTCCTCTCGTCTCTAAGTACTCTTTTTTTAAATGATTTTTTTAGAGTTTTTATTTTGGATTTGGATTGTTTTTATTTAATCTACTTGGAGGATTTTTTTGTTGTTTGATGTTATTAATTTGAAAAATTATCGGGCTCAATTGTCGAGCTTTGGACAAGATATTTCAACTTTAACCCTGTCCAGCCCTGCCCTGTACTTTTTTCGAAAAGGCCAGGCAGAACTTGGACAGAGTTATTTATATAAAAGCCCACCTAAACCCGATCCTGATCAACCCTCACAGGTCTATTCGAGACTATTACTAACTATCGGACATGCAGGTACCCGTTTTGTTTTCTTTCTAGTTTTTCCAAATTTCAATGAATGAAAATCAGAAATTTTTTCGAAAGAAAATAAAAACTTTCTAAAAAGTAATCAAGTACATAAAGGAGAGGAAAACTAACCAAAGCATTACCGCAGAGGCGAGAGACAACCGTACAAAACCCCATAGATTTTGAAAAGCTTTCAGCGAAAATCCATTCCAAGCTCTGCCACAGGTTCCACTGATTATATATATGAACTGGCATATATCAATGAACCACCACGCCGCATTTAAAACCACCGCCGCGCCCACCATTCCCCATCCCAATTTCAACATCAACAGCCAGCTAAATACCACATGTAGCACCAGCGCCGCCGCTGCAATCACCGCCATTACCATAATTTTGCTCTGCGCCTGTAAAAATTTCGCCATCGGAAAATTCATTGCGTACGCAAACAACTGAGGAATCATGTATAGAGCGAATAATCCAGCCGCCTTTGATATCGCTTCTGTTTGGCCGATTGCTTTCAAGAGGTTTGTTGCAAAGACGTAGATAAGACAGAGAAGAGACGATGTGGTGCCTAAAATCACCCAAGATCTCTGCAAATAAACTCCTAACATATCTATTTGTCCCGCTCCAAACGCTTGCCCGCACAGCGTCTCCAGCGCGCTTCCCATTCCAAGCTGTTAATCGAATCGATTTGACGTTAATAATCTGTTTCTGTAAACGAATCGAAAATCGATTGAATCGAGAATAACGACTAAAGTAATTTAAGAGGTTTTGAGATTTGTAGTTTTGTACCATGATGCCGAACGAGAAACCTGCGATGACGGAGTTCTCGACGGAAACGGCGGCGAGATCCAGAGCGCTGAGTTGACCGGCGAAGGTTTGAGTGATGGCGCCGAGAGAGTATTGACAGACGGAGGTGAAGACGGCTGGACCAGCAAGGAACCAGAGTTTCTTCGACTCTCTGGCGTATTCTCTGAAGAAAGCACTGGGAGTGTTGATCGGAGGGATGTCATCGGCGCCGGCAACGAAGGTGGAGGAGAAGGAATTGGAAGTCGTAACTGTTTGTGTGAGGTTTACGTTATGGGGTTGTCCTTCTCCTTGAGAGAGAAGCGGTTGCCTTGCTTCCTCCATGTCAAATGACGACTGCTGGACTCAACTACAGCTCTATATATATAAATATAAAATTTAAATTTTTGATTTGCTGTACTAAGTGACTAACTAATGACTAACAAATTACTGCATAATGAGCCTATTTAATATTATTTGTGGTGATTCTATGTTTTTTACTGTACGTTATATTTGGTCACAAATTTTAAAAAAATAAATAGACTAGGCTGTGTTTGTTGTTGTTTATCTGTTAAAATTTTATTTTTAAATATAACAATAATTCTAAACACACTTGGAACAAAGTTTACGATTGTTTCATTAGTTTATACCTCAATTGCACATTTACTGTGATTTATTGAAATTGTCTATTTAGTATCTGACGTATTCAATTTTAATCTATTTGATACCTAACATATCGAATTTTAATACGATAACATAAAAGATCATTGAGGATTGGTAATTCTATGCATGATCAACGGAACATACTCATTCTCCAAATGATTACATAGTTGTTTCATGTTTTTTGTGTTGCTAGATAGATACTTTATGTACAAAAATTAAATAAATCATGCACCAAATAAGTATATAGTGAATACGTTAAGTTCCCAATAAGCAAAAAGTGAATACGTTATACACCAAATAAGTAATTTCATTAGATCATGTACTAAAAGAGCATTTAAGGTATATAACAACACTAAAAAGGTATTTAATCCTAATTTTCATCGTTATATGTAATTTCATCGTTGTTATTTTTCTTTCCGATTTACATTAGTGTGAAAAGTAGATGTGCTATTTTTCTATTCTCAATATTAATTAGTTTAGGTGTGCTGCGGTAATATTACATCTCTATAATTATTCATATAATGTGATCGGTTTTGTTCTACGTTATTACAATCATTATAAATTATGTATTATCAGGGCCGGCTATTGGCAAGAGCAAGCTGAGCGACCTCTCAGAGCTCTAAATGTGAAGGACCCCAATTTTTCCAGTGATCGGTACTGATGTGGGTAACATTTTTTTTAGATCTGGAATTTGAAAACAAAGAAATGGCTGTGAAATGGGAGGAAGAAGACGCGTTATAAAAGAACGCGCGTGTAGTTTTATTTTTTTGAGCCCCACTTATAAAAGAATTAACTGTGACGTGGAATCATCATATAACAGTTAATGCTGTAAACTTGGGCTCCAATTCCAAGTTACCACTTCAAAACCCCGGAAAATCTTATATATCATCCAAATAAAAAAAAGTAATTTATTTATTGATTTCTAATTTCCCCTAATCTCATCTGTAGAATTCATGGTGATTTTATAAAAAAATAAAATCTCCGTTACTTTACCTTTCATCATCCGTTAATTGATCTAGTAATGATAAGAGATAAATAAAATTTATTTTATAAAAAAAATAATTATAGTCTACACCCTTTCTCATCCTCATCTTAAATAAATCTAACAAATGTATTTTTACTTCTCTCCCATTTTCATTACACTCACCCTTTTCTATCTCTACCAATTATTTAATTCATATTTCATTTTATTACCTTCAATTCTTCAAAGCTATCCAAGCTTTTAATTTCATTATTTCATAATCAATTTTATAGGTATGTGTAATTATTTTTCCTTATTTTTTTTCATGTATTTAAACTCAGGCCTTTTATTAACTTCAATTCTTCAAAAGCTATCCAAAATTTGTTATTCTATTTTATCCCTGATTTGACATTGATAAATGAAAAAAACATAAGTTGTTTAATCTTTTATTTGTTTGATTTAATAATATTTAGATGATTGTTTTATTTTGAAAATATCAAAGTCTCTTAAAATTGGAAATTTTGCTTAAAAATCGGGATATGATGCTCTTACTCTTTTTATTGTTTTTATCATTTATTGTAACTATGC
>CATIWQ010344538.1:0-11402 GCA_949673415.1 Euphorbia schlechtendalii | reverse complement strand
GACACGCCGAAGTGGATTCACGCCAAAAGGGTAAAGCCTTTGAGTTCCTAGAGCTGCTTATTTTGTGCTCCTCCTTTTCTTCTTAATTTCTTTCTACATGTGAACCTAGGAATTATTTTATTTTATTGTAAATGTTGTAATCCTCTTCTTTTTCTTTTACTTCTTTTTAATTTTTGTATTAGAATACCCCTACGAAGGGAATAAAATATATTCCCGGATAACAGACCTCACATTTTGCCATACGATCATTTTCACTAATTAAATTGACCAATATACGTGTAAATAAAAATGAACTATTTTTATTTAAATTAACAACTTTAAATCGTCGATGTTTTAATTAGGCCACATGGGCCTCGTCAAAATCAAATCGATCATACGTGATATATTCCCTGTACTAACCTTTGTGGATGCAGGATAGGTATATGTTTAGGATTTATTTTCCTTCGGGTATTGTACATATTTTACGAAAAATGTAATTAATAGGGTAGCGGGCGGTTGCATCCCCTGATTTTTGAAAGCCTTGTAATTTTCATTTTTCGCTTTTATTTTCCGCATTTACTTACTATTTTGTGGATGATTTATTTTTCCATTTTGTGAATGATTTATTATTTCGCAATATGTGAATCATGCATTTTAACCTCAAAAATGACCTAAGTGCGAATATGCATAATTAAAAGAAAACATTTTTCTAAAGAATGTAATATATTGTGATCACTTAATAAATAAGCAACTTATCCCAGACCCGAATCTCTGTGTCTTGGTGGGCCGTCCCCTTGACGTTAAGCCTCACAGGACTATAATTCCTGGAAAGAGCTACTCCAGGTGGCGACTCCACACTGAGAGACGGTGGATTCGGGTTTGAACCGATCTTAAACATTTTTCGACTTGTTCTCTTTTAACCTTTTTCTCCCGGGTCCCCGACCAGGTGCGTTTTTCTCTTTTTCAAACACCCCGGTGGACCGCGCCTCTCATCACGCGCGCTCTTGGCCCACCGCTCCGTGTCGCCCGCTCACACAATCGAAGAGACATTTGTTACAGTAATGTTAGTATAAGAGCAAGATGACAACAATGAACATGCAATTTACTACCTCAGTAAGAGTTGTTAGAATATGAAAGCTACTACACCATAGTCGAGAAAACATGTGCCGCAAAGGTTTAGCTCACCAAGAAGTTGAGGCATTATTTCCATTCATACCGAATCCAAGAAATAAAAAAGATCGATCATGTGAAGTATCTTTGCGAATCCCCACCTTCAATGAAAAGCTATTGAGATGGTTATTGCTCTTGTTAGAGTTTGACATTGAATACATCACCTAGGAAAGTTATAAAAAGATGAGCAATGGCTGAATTCCAACCCACACAACCATTAAAATTTGATTATGTTGAGAATTTTGAGTTCTCTGATGAACAACTAGCCATGGTTGTAGAAACAAAGCTCGTGTGGACTATGTATATAGATGGAGCTTTTAACAGAAGAGGCATTGGACTTGGTGTTATTATTATCACTCCAAAAAATGAAATAATTCCACTATCCATGTGTCTAGAGTTCATGGTCACCAATAATGGGGTATAATATGAAGCGTGTTTTTTAGGGTTAGAAGCACTCATAGCAGTAGGGGCAACAAAAGTATTAATCCTAGGTGATTTTTCCTTGGTAATCTGTCAAGTGGTGGGGGATTGGGAAATAAAGAAAGAGCTACTCCAACCTTACCTCAAAGTAGTTTGGATCCGGTCATCGAAGTTCAAGCGATGTTTATACTAATATGATCTGAGAGACAAGAACCAAATGGCAGATTCTTTGGCCACATCGGCCTCCATGTGAGAGAATCCTCAGGAAAGACCAATGAAACCATTAATCCTTTAATCATCTAAAGCGCCTATATGTGAAAAAATTGGTAATTATAATGGGGGAAGACCAATGGTACACCGATATAAAGAGATTCTTACAATAAGGATAATACACAAAAATGCAACTTAGTCTGATCGTACCATGTTGAGAAGACTTGTAGTTCAGTTTAGATTAGTCGATGGTTGTTTAAAAGGGTTATGCTTAGATGTTTAAATGAATAAGAAGCTACCCGGGTTATGAGAAGGTTACACTAAAGGGATTGCGGACCACATATGAATGGAATAACATTAGCAAAGAAAATCCAAAGATAAGAGTACTTTTGGACCACCATGCTAGCAGATTGTGTAGCCGAAGTAAAGAAGTTCCACCAATGTCAGATTCATGAAGAAATTTCGCATTTACCACCTCTCAAACTAAAAAATTCATCCTTGGCCATTTTCAGCGTGGGGGAATAGAAATAATTTATAAGATTCGACCATCATCTAAGACTAGACATGGATACATCATGGTGGCCATAGATTACTTCTCCAAGTGGGTTAATGCACAATTGTACACTAATATTACCGCTAAGAAGATGGCCAAGTTCATAGAGCACCAAATGTTTACTAAATATGGGATCCCTCACCACATCATCACTGATAATGGAGTTCATTTCCAAGCCGAAATAGTAGAATTGATTAAGAAATATGGGATTGAGCATCATAGTGTTAGACATGATGTATGCCCTAGAGGTAATTAGGGTGATATATTTTTATTAGTTATAATGTACAAACAGTTTTTAGATTATTGTTATCGATAATAAAGGTATCTTTGTTGTTTATCGAAGATTATCTAAATTATGTATCTCACTGGTATCATATATGTATGTTATTTTGTATATGTTCATTAATAAGACAAATTCCATGACTACTTCATAGCATGAAAGTGCAAGGACATAGTGGGAGCTATGTGGTGCGAGAACTACACAAATTTGTTACTATGATAGTCTAAATATCCACAATAAGAGTTTCGTTGAGACTGGACATCAATGAAATGGACAAACTAGCATGTGTAGGCTTACACTTGGATTAGATCCATGCAGCCGATCTCACAAGTTGAAGGTGGTAGCTTGAGTTAACACATTAATGTATTCGAGGTAATAAATTAGAGGTCTCTATAAGACAAACATTCAGAAATAAATATATCCATGTGTTGGTGGCATGTCTTATTGTAGTAGGAATAAAAGTATCCTCAAACCTGAGATAATAGTTACCTTGTATGGGAGTTGCTATACTTTGGGTCATAATAATTCATACCATGGTCATAAGGATGATACAGGTGATTATAGTTATAGTTATGATCACTCGTTAGTAAGCTGAGTAGTCAAGATGGGATCCATTGCTCTTGATATAGTGATAAGATGGGAGTTGTACCTTATAAGGCATCTTGTTTAAGTAAGACTCTCATATACCATTGATTAGAGTATAAGATTGATAGAATGGGTTTCAAGTCAATCTAGATACATTATGGCAAGTAGTGTTCTTCGTGAATATGTCTATTTCTAGGATAACTATGGCTATTAAATGAGCTAACACTTAATCCAAGCTCAATAAACAAGATGGTACTTACTTGATGGAAGGAGTGTATTGTATTATTACTATTGTAAAACCAGATCAAGCCCCAAGCATGGGAAATACTGATTATCGGGGGATCATACGCCTTTGCTAGAATGCCTATTTGATCATCTAGAGTTATCGGGCTCCATATCAATATGGAACACTTAGCCTAAAAGTTCCCAAATGGGAAGCCAAGTTTAGATTAACATTTAGCAGCTCTATACTTTGGGATCCTATGAGGTCATACACTTTGGGTCTTTATCAAACTAAGTAAAGAACATATAGACTAGGTCTATGCTGAGAATATAAAGAAATTCAAAATCGTTGGATGAATTATTAATTGGTTAGATAAAATAATAATTAAAGGTTTCAAGGATGAGTTTTGGAAAAATTGCACAAGGGCGAGAAAGGGAATATTTCCGGTTGCGAGTAGGCCACTCAAAAATAGGATGTCTACGGGTGGGGTTCAAGCAGTTGCCCTACGGACCGATAGCATGCATTGGTACAAGGCCATCGCATGCTATTGGGCAGCAAGCCCGCAAGCATTGTTGGGCAGCGCTTATGTGGGCCTGCAGTGTAGGACACAAGTTGAATCCCACAAGTTCCACTTGTGAGACAAGGCAAGTCCATTAGGGCTTGCCTTGTGGAAGTCGCATAATCTTGCGCGAGATGTGCCCACGAGTTAACCATCGCGAAGTTGGAGCTCTACCCGGTAACCCATGTGGGATGGGAATATTCCCATCCCACACTGCTAATTAAGGGGAGCGTTTGCTCCCCTCCCACTATAAATAGTGGTCTACCCCTCCTTAACTCACTTCAGCTCATTCTTTCCTTTTGAGATTTGACATCTTCCTTCATGAGCTTTTTGCGAGATCCTTCTTGGAAATCTCCATTAGTATTAGATTCAAGCGTACCCAAGGGACTTTTATGACTTAGTTGATTTTTAGTATGGGAATTGGATTCTCATATGATTTTATAGCTATGGTTTAAAGTGTTAAATTTAAACTTATAGATATATGTGTAATGGACTTTGTTTATTCTATAGGCTATGTGGAGTCTTGTTATAATGGAATGATTATGATGTACCAGTCTTGAGCATGTTCCCTTAGATTATTAATTCCAAACACCTGGATTTATTATTATCATAATCATATCCATCGTATAAGACCTAGACTAGAGCGAGACCAGTTGCACCAATAAAATAACTACAATAATATTAAGGTGGTAAATTGTCTTCTCATCATAAGTCGGGATACGAACCTTATTAACGGATGTAAGGACATGTACAAAATGCTTTCCCTTAAAATGGTCATGAGACTAGATGGGGTTAATATCTTAACCAAAATGGGTTAGTTGTCCATGTCAATTTAGCTAATGCTAGATTGGAGACATATTTGAGTCGTACAATTAGGTATGCACATCTCAAGAAAGAGAAGTGAAATGGACTAGCAATTGCATGGAATGTAAATGGATGGGTTCCAACCATGGTTGTTGTTATTGCTTGACTTGTTATAGTAGGGTTAATAATGAATGGGCTTTGGGATGCTACCTACTAAAGAAAATTTGTTGGACCATGTTTCCCAAATTCAATAAAAGGGGCTATTTGAAAGTCAATAAAATTTGTAGAAAATATGTGTTTAATTAAAGACCATATATTAAATGCATGTACATATACTAATGTCAAAACAATTTTTATCTTATGTCTATGTTGAATATGAACACTAAAACTGATAAGCATCTGTTAACCAACAAAGTTTTAAAGGAGACAATTTTCATGAGTGGTTTGAGAGTGTGATGAGGTTCATGAAGAGCCTTGGTCTAGATTATGTGCTAGATACTCCATA
Organism: Euphorbia schlechtendalii; assembly: GCA_949673415.1. Lineage (NCBI taxonomy): Eukaryota > Viridiplantae > Streptophyta > Magnoliopsida > Malpighiales > Euphorbiaceae > Euphorbia > Euphorbia schlechtendalii. The sequence goes on along the minus strand of CATIWQ010344538.1, from coordinate 6,114 downwards.
TCCAGAACTCCCTGAGAAGATCCTTTCAATTATCAAATTTATAAGTACATGAAGCACAAAAGGGACAATGATTTCAGAAAGAATTTCATGGTCAATGCAATGCTTCCAAGGTACAAGGATCTATGCAAAGACTTGGACATAGAGTCTATACTTGTGCAACTTGTGATGATGGATGAACCTGAAAGATTCATGTTGTTTGCAAGTCTAGGTTTGACACTTGACTAGTTGAGTTTGCCATGATTGTTTATGATAACTCTGAATAGTTAAGTAAAATGGGAATTACTTGTGATCAAGATGCCTTGAAACAAATTATATTGAAAGGCCTACACAAAAGGTATGATGGTTTCGAAACAGATTTCTATGGAATTGAGGATTACTATTATTTTTCCAGGATGGTAGACCTATTGGAACATTGTGATATTAAGTTTAGAAATAAACTTGAAAATCAACTTGCTACTGAGGATTGAAAGATTGGAAAGTCAAAGGCTTTCCAGGTAAATAGAAGACTCAAGAAATATACCGAAATGAAATGCAAGTTAAAAGCTCAAATTTCTAAACAAGTGAAGACGAAGCTAAGTGAGGAATCTACATCAGTTATGTTCATGATAGAGAGTTTCTTAACAATTCATTATGAGTCTACATGGCTATTGGATACTGGTTATGATACTCATATTGTAATTTTGTGTAGTGGTTGCGGAACAATAGGAGGCTGCAAAGAGGGAAATGGATCCAAGAGTTATAAATGGAGCACGAGTTGCTGCGACAGCTGTAGGGACATATAGCCTTCATTTTCCTAGTGGCCTTGTTTAAGTTTTGAACATTTGCTATTATATTTCTACTATCACTAAGAATATTATTTCTTTTGTACATTTAGCAAGACATGGATTTGAGATTATATTTTCTAACAATAATTGTCAAATTCGATGCGATAATGTTCTTTATGCTTGTGGAATATGTGTGGATGACATTTATGTTCTAAATAATAAAAATGAAATTTTAAATATGAACATCATTAAGAAATTGAAGTTAGATAATGAGAAATCTTCATACTTATGGCATTGTCTTCTAGGCTATACAAAGGAGACTCGCTTAAATAAGTTACACAAATGTGGTGACTTGGGCACAATGGAATGGAAATCGGATAAAGCATGCGAATTTAGTTTAAAGGGTAAGATGACTAAGAAACATTTCAAAGGAAAGGGTTAGCATCGCACAGGTGTTAGACATGATGTATGTCGTAGAGGCAATTAGGGCGATATATCTTTATTAGCTATAATGTACAAATAGTTTTTCGATTATTGTCATTAATAATAAATGCATCTTTATTGTTTATCAATGTTTATTTATATTATGTATCTCGCTAGTATCATATATACGTATATGTGCTATTATGTATATGCTCATTGATAAGAAAAAGTCTGTGATTACTTCATAGCATGAAAGTGCGAGGACATAGTGGAAGCTATGTGATTTGAGAATTGCACAAAGGTGTTACTATGAATAGTCTAAATATCCCTAGTCATAGTTTTATTAGGATTAGACATCAATGAAGCTGACATACTAGCATGTGTATGCTTATGCCTTGGATTAGATATCCAAGCAACTGATCTCACGAGTTGAAGGTGGTAGCTTGAGTTAACACTTGAATGTATTTGGGTAATACATTGGACACCACTATAAGACAAACACTGGGAAATAAATATGTCCATGTGTTGGTGTTATGTCTTATTATAGTAGTAGTACAAGTATCCTCAGAAGCTAGATATTGTTTACCTTAAGTGGGAGTTGGTATACTTTGCGTCATACATTTTCATACTGTGGTGATTAGGATGATATAGGTGATTACAGGTATAGTGATGATCACTCGTTGGTAAGCCGAGTAGTCAAGATGGGACCCATCACTCCTGATATAGTGATACATATGGAGTTGTACCCTAAGGCCTCTTGTTGAATTAACACACTCATAAACCTCTGATCAGAGTATAAGATTGATAGAATGGGTTTCTAAACAATCTTGATACATTATGGTGAGTGGTGTTCTTCATGAACAAGTCTAATTCCAAGATAGCTATGGCTATTACATAAGTTAACACATAATCCATGCTTAATAAACTAGATGTACTTAACATGATGGAAGGAGTGTATTGTATTGGTTACTATTGTAGAACAAGATCAAGTCACAAGCACGTGACATTCCTAGTATCGGGGGATCATACACCTTTGCTATATAGCCCATTTGATCATCTAGAGTTTTCAGGTTACATATCGGTCTGGAATATTGAGTCTAAAAGTTCCCAGATGGGAAGCCATGTTTAAGTTAACCTTTAGTGTCTCTATACTTCATAATCCTTTGAGGTCACACACTTTGGGTCATTACAGTACTAAGTATAGAACTTATAAATTATGTCAATATAGAGAATAAAAGGAAAAAGTCAAAACTCAAATGGATGAATTTTGGTCAGACAAAAATGTTAGAAAAGAAAGGGGAAAATTGAACTAGGATACCGCTAGTGGATCTTGTGAGAAATCTCGCGAGAGTCCGTAAGGTAAGCCCACTGGAGCGTGAGAAGTGCTTGTGGGCTTGCATGTGCTGCTTGGAAGTGCTTGTGAGAAAGCCCACAAGGTGGCCTCACAAGTGCTGCCAGTGCTTGTAGAGTCCCATGGGCTTGCGAGAAATCTCGTAAGGCCCGTAGCAGGAAAGCCAAGCCCATTTAAGGGGCTTGCCTTGGGCTGCAAGTTTCTCCGTAAGAAACTTGTTGTGCAGCCCACACGGGATCCCAAGAGCCCATGTGGGATTGGTGCATTTTGGTTTAGGGGCACAATTTTGCTCCCCCTTAGGCTATAAATATCCTTCTCCTACCCCCTTTCAAATCACTTCAGCTAAGCATTTCCTTTTGAGTTTAGACACCTTTCTTTGCGAGTTTTTGCGAGATCCTCCACGAGTTTCTCTAATGTCACAAGAATTCTTTCAAAGGCTTATTCATATTGTGAAAAGAGCCTTTTAAGTTATATTTTCAAGTTGGTCTTTGGGTGGTCTAGTAGCTGTTGTCTACTAACATGTTCTTCCTCAACTACGGTTTTAGTTGTTCGATATATGTGGGGATCAATCATAGAGGTTGTCCTACTTTGGAGTCTAGTACTAATAGAGTGTTATCCATTTGTTCTAGGGAGCACCTCACCATAGGAATTGCACTCATCAACTAGTAATGCTCTTTAACTTAGATGTTAAGTTCCTTTTATTAAATTTTATAAACCTATGAGCATCTATGGAATGTTTTAACTTAGATTATCAATCATGGCATGCTTAGGAGATCTATTAACAAGCAGCAGGCCTTCAAGCACTGCCTTGGTAGTGATTGTTACAAGCAAGGCTTGCGGGACAAGGGAAGCTCAAATGGGCTTCCCTTGGCGGCCACGCAAAGCCCATCCAAAAGAGGCTCTACATGTGGGTTGACCTGCGCAAAGCTAGATCTCCGCCCAACAACTCATGTCACCATCCCACATTGGTAAATTAGGGAAGCATTTTACTCCACTCACACTATATATAGTAGTCCCCTTCTCCCTTTTCAAATCACTTCAGCTCAACCTTTCTTATGAGTTCGACATGTTTTCTTGCGAGCTTTTTGCGAGATCCTCCATGAGTTTCTTTAACATCGCAAGAATTATTTTGAAGGCTTTATTCAATTTTGAAGAGTACCTTCTTAGTAAAATTTTAGGTTGGTCTTCGAGTGATCTAGTAGCTGATGTTTACCAACGGGTTCTTCCTCAATGGAGGTTTTGGTCGATGAAGATCCATGTGGATCAATCATAGAGGCTATCCAAGATTGCAAGCTAGTTCTATGGGAGTACTATTCTAAGGAAGTTCCCCACCAAAGGAAGGCGTGCATCAACTAATAATGCCCTTAACTTAGATGCTAGGTTTCTTTTAATAAGTTTTATAAACATATATGCATCTGTGGAACGTTTCAACTTAGATAATATTAATCATGGCATGCTTAGGAGATCCTTTAGGGTTAATTTTAAGTTTTGAAATTCCGCCTTGCAAGTTTGCATGTTCAAAAACTATCTTAATGAACCAACACTGTATGCCTTAGAGGCCATTAGGGCAATACATTTTTTATTTGCTATAATGAACAAATAGTTTTCTAACTATTATCATCTATAAAAATGAATCTTTGTTGTTTAAGAATAGGAGGTTGCAAAGAGTGAAAAGGACCTAAGAGTTGTAAATGGAACACGAGTTGCTCCGCCAGCTGTAGGGAAACCTGAATGTGGTACCTTGAGTTAACACTTGTATTCGATAATACATTGGAGACTACTATAAGATAGACACTCAGAAATAACTATATCCGTGTGTCAGTGTCATGTCTTATTGTAGTAGAAGTAAAAGTATCCTCGGACCTGAGATACTATATACCATGTGTGGGAGTTACTATACTTTGGGTCATACTTATTCGTACCCTAGTCATCAAGATGATACGGGTGATTACGCGTATATTGATGAATACTAGTTGGTGAGTCAAGTAGTCGTGATGGGATCCATTGCTCCTAATATAGTGATATAATGAGAGTTGTACCTTAAGGCTTTTAATTGAAGTAACAAACTCATAAATCTTTGATCAGAGTATAAGATTGATAGCATGAGTTTCTAGTCAATCTTGATACATTATGGTGAGATGTGTTCTTCGTGAACAAGTCTAATTCCAAGATAGATATGGCTATTACATTACCTAACACTTAATCTAAGCTCAATAAACTTGATGGTACTTAACCTTATGGAAGGAGGGTTATAATATTGGTTATTATTTTGGAATAGGATCAAGTCACAAGCATATGACATTCCAAGTATCGGGGATCATAAGCCTTTGCTAAAAAGCCCATTTGATCGTCTAGAGTTATCGGGTTCCATATCAGTTTGGAACACTAAGCCTAAAGGTTCCTAGATGGGAAGCCAAGTATAGCTTATTCTCTAGCGGCTCTATACTTATGGATCTTATGAGGTCACACACTTTGGGTCTTTACCAAACTAAGTAAAGAACTTATAGATTATGTCTATACTGAGAGTAAAAGGAAAAAGTCAAAAATCAATTGATGAATTTTGGTAGGACTAAAATGTCGAAATGAAAGGGGAAAAACCAAATCTCAGTGCTACTGTGAGCGGGTGACACGGAGCGGTGGGCCGAGAGCGTGCGAAGGTTCATAGGCGCGGTCCACCGGGGCGTTTTGAAAAAGAGAATGAAAGGCACCGGGTCTGGGACCCGAAAAAAAAAGGTTTGAAAGACAAAAAGGCGAAAACGTTTAAGATCGGTTCGAACCCAAATCCGCCGTCTCTCAGTGTGGAGTCACCACCTGGATTAGCTCTTTCCAGGAATTAGAGTCTTGTGAGGCTTAACGTCCGGGGGATGGCCCACCAAGACACAGAGATTCGGGTCTGAGATAAGTTGCTTATTTCTTAAGTGATCACAATATATTACATCTACAGAAAACAGTTTTCTTTTAATTGTGCATATTCACACTTATGTCATTTTTGAAGTTAAATGCATGATTCACGTATTGTGAAATATAAACCATTCACAAAGCGGAAAAATAAACAATCCACATAACCGTAAGTAAATGCGGAAAGTAAATGCAGGAAAATGAAAATTACAAGGCTTCAAAAATCGGGGGATGCTACCACCCGCTACCCTATTAATTACATTTTCTGTAAAATATGTGCAATACCCGAAGGAAAATAAATCCTAAACATACATCTAATCTGTATCCACAAAGGTTAGCACAGGGGATATATCACGTATGCTCGATTTGATTTTGGTGAGGCCCGTGTGGCTTAATTAAAACATCGGCGATTTAAAGTTGTTAATTTAAATAAAAACAGTTCATTTTTATTTACATGTATGTGGGTCAATTTTATTAGTGAAAATGATCGCATGGCAAGTAGTGAGGTCTGTTATCCGGGAATATGTTTTAATTCCCTTCGTTGGGGTATTCTAATACAGAAGTTAAAAAGAAATAAAAGAAGAAGAAGAAGAATTACAACATTATTTACAGTAAAATAAAATAACTCCTAGGTCAAAAATAAAAATTAAAAAGAAAAGAAGATGAACATAGGATTTG
>CATIWQ010344536.1:0-25225 GCA_949673415.1 Euphorbia schlechtendalii | reverse complement strand
TTTGTTACTTTCATTGATAATTTCTCAAGGAAAATTTGGATATATTTCTTGAGAAATAAAAATGATGTGTTTGATAACTTTGTAAAATGGAAAACCATGGTTGAAAACCAAACTGGTCTTAAACTAAAAGTCCTCGGGACTGATAATGGACTTGAGTTTGTAAACACTCAATTTAATGAATACTGTAATAATCATGGTATTATAAGGCATAGAACTTGTACCTATATCCCACATCAAAATGGGGTAGTAGAAAGGTACAATAGGACTATTTTAAATAAATTTAGGTGTCTTTTAATGAATCTGGTCTTGCTCATAGGTTTTGGGCTGAAGCAGCAGCCACTGCATGCTACATAATAAATAGGTCACCAATTTCTTCTTTAAGTTTAAAATATCCTAATTAAATGTGGTATAATAAACCTATTTATTACAGTAATCTTAGAACTTTTGGTTGCCTTGCATATGCTCACAACACTGAATCTAAATTAGATCCAAGAGCTAAGAAATGTATATTTCTTGGTTATCCAAATGGTGTAAAAGGATATAGGTTGTAGTCTCTAAGTGAGAACAAAGTTATCATAAGTAGAGATGTGTTCTTTAATGAAAATGTTTTTCCAAAAACTTTAAACAATCAAGACTTAATTCAGTATGATAGAACTCCTTTTGAGGTGGAGTTCTCTAATCTTAATAAGAGAACTGAGAATTCTGAAACTGATAATGACCAAGTTAATACTGATTATGCATCCGATGAACATAATTTTGATCACTTAGATAATAACTTGTCTACTGAAAATGAAATCAATCAAGAGTTAAATAGTAATCCTCAAACTTTGAATCAAAGACCTAGAAGGGAATCATGATTTCCTTCTAGATTTAAAGACTATATTGTATATGACTGTAACTATTCTGATCTTGTTGAATTCTCTCTTTTGAATGCTGAATGCATTGAAAAAAGTGATCTAAAATCTTATACTGAAGCTAAATATAGTAAAGATTGGGATAAGTGGTCTGTAGTTATGAAAGAGGAGCTAGAATCACTTAATAAAAATAAAACTTGGGTTTTAGTCCCTAAACTTGAAGGGAAAAGAATTATTGGTAATAAGTGGATTTTTAGGAGAAAACCTCCTATACCAGGAGTTGAACCTGAAAGGTTCAAAGCTAGGCTTGTAACCAAGGGCTTCTCCCAAATTGAAGGCATAAATTACCAATAAATTTTTCCTGTTGTTAAACATGTTTCCATGAGATTGATTTTATCCTTGGTTGCTTCATTTAATCTTGAATTAGAACAAATGGATGTTAAAACTGCCTTCTTACATGGTGAACTTCAAGATGAATTGTATATGTCTCAACTTGAAGGAACTGTATCTAAAGGTCATGAAAATTTAGTCTGTCTTCTTAAAAAGTCTCTGTATGGTCTAAAGTAGTCCCTTAGACAGTGGTACATGAAGTTTGACGAGTTTATACTTAAGTTCAATTTCACAAGAGTAAGTTTGATTCTTGTGTTTACTTTAACAAGTTAGGAAATAATCAATATATCTACCTCCTGCTCTATGTTGGTGATATTCTTATAGCATGTAAAAGTACAACTGAAATTGATAAACGTAAATAAAAACTTAACTCTGTGTTTGAAATGAAAGATTTGGGACCTGCTAGGAGAATTTTAGGGATAGATATATTTAGGGATAGAGTCAAAGGTTATATAGTCTTAACTCAAAGTAATTACATTGAAAAAGTCTTAAATAACTTTGATCTAAATTGTGCTAGACCTGTTAACACACCTATTGGAGCTCAATTCAAATTATCTATGTCTAAAGATAATCTGAGTTCTGATGAAGTTACATTCATGGAAAATATTCCATATCAGAATGTAGTTGGCTCTTTTATGTATGCAATGGTGTGTACCAGGGCAGATATAACCTATGGCGTGAGTTTAGTTAGTAGGTATATGTCAAATCCAAATAAAACTCATTGGAATGTTATAAAGTGGCTAGGTAAATATTTACATGGTAATTCTGGTTTATGTTTGCTTTATAAATTTTCTGAAAACAATGACATAAGCATTAATGGATATTGTGATTCTGATTATGCTGCTGACACTAATAAAAGAAGGTCCATTACTGGGTATTGTTTTATTGTTGGTCATAACCTAGTTAGTTGGAAATCTTGTTTGCAACATGTGGTAGCTTTGTCTACCACTGAGGCAGAATACATTTCTTTAACAGAAGCTGTTAAGGAAACTTTGTAGCTGAAAGGAATTTTATCTGAACTTGGTATTAAACAGAATACTATCAATATTCATTATGATTCTCAATCTGCCATTCACTTGTGCAAAAATGCTATCTATCATGAAAGAACTAAACATATAAATGTATTAAACTTCATTTCATTAGAGACATAATTGCTTTTGGTGATATTTCTGTAATTAAGATACATACTAATGTGAATCCTGCTGATCTTTTGACTAAAGTAATTCCTGTTGATAAATTTCAGGTGGTTCTCAATAAGTTGGGATTAGTGCAATTTGACTCTAAGTTAAATAGTGCCTCTCACTTGAGATGATTCCTTTCTGTTACCTTTGGGAGCTTGAAGTGATTTTGGTTAAGCAAAGTTGGTACCAAGGGCCATAGGTGGAGATTGTTAGGGATAATGTCCCTGGTTGTTTGTCAAGGCCACGAATGGAAAGCCCACAAAGAAGCCCAAACCCGTTTTAGCTCAACTGCATATATAAACCCTATTTTCTGTTCTTCTGCTTCATGACTTTTCACTTTTTTCTTCTCTGCCGTTCTTTTGAAAAACCTAGAAACTTTCTAAGGCAATTTCTTCTTTACGGCGATTGATTAGCTTCTTGGAGCGTTTTTGTGTGGTGGCTTAAGGTTTTGATGTACTTTTTGGTGGAGGATCATCAGCTTTCAACAGAACTTCATTTGAGGTGTTTTCATTCTGTGTTTCTTTTCTTACGTCTTCTTCTGAGATCTTGCGGTGTTTTTTGTACTTGCTTGCTGAGTTGATTGTATATTTGGATTCTTTACTGAGTTTCCTTTGTGGCTTGTATATGTACACTTTCTTTTCCGTGGTCTTTGATGCCCTTTGCTTAATAAAATTGCTCGCTCCAACAGTATATTAGTCTGGGAAATAAACCTCCCAGGATACAACTATAAAATCTTGTGTGTTCTTTATTTTTTCCGCAACTTAGATATCTTGTATTTGCATGTGTTAAGTGCGATATTCTGAGTTTAAAACACTACAAAAGAAAATTTAATAAAAGGTGATCTATATAATAAAGTCACACTTGTTAAGGCCATTATCAATATGTCATCTATTTTACATTGCATTCACATGGAGTTTAGTTTATGAAAAGCAGGCATCATAATACAATCTCTTTCTAGTTCCTATTTTGGACTAAGCTATTAATTCTGATTAATGTTAAAAAAATTTCTTCTTTGTAAATTGTAAGTTGAAGGTTTCTCGACTTCTTTTAGAAAATTTTCATTGTAATAATTGTTTCGCGGGAGATAAATTTTAGTCATCAATGAGCAGGTTTGGTGCGGGTAGCGTAATACTCATTCAGTACTCAATACTTTTGCGGTGCAGTTTCTGGAACTCTCCATCTAATGTGCAGTTGTCTATGGGATCCAATAAAATTTCAAATTAAAAATTGTACACACAAATTTATCCATATTAGAACAAATAGTAATAACATTCCAAAAGACATTGAAAAACAAATCCAACATTTACAAATGCCCGAAATTATAGCAAATAACATCAAATAGTTGAGTTAAAATTTCTAGAAGCTATTTTAAAATCAATTCATCTTGCAACTTTTGTTTTCTCTCTCTTTGTTTTGCACCATCAATCTACAACATAAATATTGAGCATAAATAGTTGAATTAAAATTTCTAGAAGTTATTTTTGCTCTCTTACTTTGTTTTGTTGGTAGTTATATGAGAATTCGTTCAGGAGTAGTTGGGTATCCCCATGAGACGGGAATAGCTTCACCTACGCCCACTTATATTTTCAGACATAAACATAATTATTACTTTTTCAACTTCTACCATTTGATGAGTGATGAAAATTTTAATTTACATGTGCTTGAAATACTAAGTAACCATGTAAATTTTTTTAACATCAATAGTGTATCTAATCAACATAAATGATATGAGTCTATATAATTATTTTATCCCTCACTATAGTTGAATGAGTTGTGATGATTGATTCAATAATGATAATGAGTAAAATAAGATATACAATATTTTGTTAAAAACAAAGTTAATGTTATATTGATATTCTAATTATTTATCACTTACGTATCTTTTGTTATTATGTTTGATAAAACTGAATAACCTTAGAAATACTTTTATTTTCAGTTTAGCAGCCGCTACTATATTAGGTGGTAAAATATTTTTGAACAAAATTTTACCCTTCTAGTCTATAAAGTATAAGTCGATAACTGCTACTGCTTCTTTTCCTTAGAAAAGGGGTAAATCTGTCATATGAAAAGTAATTCCAATATTTTTCACAAGCTTTCAAAAGTCTGGGCGGTTTCAATGGCCTACCATAACAGAATGGACTTAATTCAAAAAATGTCCACTTCTTTTTTCTTAATAACACTTCATCCAACCCACCTTTCCAGTAAATCGTCACACTTCAGGGGCTAAAACAGTAATTCACGCCACTTCTGCAGGTCCCAATTTCAACCCATTGTCGAAACCCACTTCAAGTCAACCGAAGTCACAAGGAAGTGCAGAATCACAAAAACCGAACGACGACGTTTGGAAGGCTGAATAAGGGGAGAAGTTGGGGATTTAAAATAAACTGTCGTCCAAAAAGGGAAAAAAGGAATCCGGAACATTAGCCCCAATAAAAACCAGTCGGTTCCACAGTGTGCCCAGTTGCAGTTAGGCCGGTAGGAGTTTTTTAATCCAAATTTATTCAAAGAAAACCCTTCTTTCTAATTAAGAAATGCCAAACCCAACTGATGAAATTGAAATTCCTGATGCAATGATAATCACCGATGAGGATAATACCACCACCCCATCTGGTGGTTCGCCGCCCACCGTTTCTGTTGCTGTTGAGTCGGCGGAACTCAGTGGTGGAAGCGGTGCTCGAACTAATAAGAGTAGAGTGAAGGGTCCTTGGTCGCCGGAAGAAGACGTTGTGTTGACTGAACTTGTTGGTAAGTTTGGCGCGAGGAATTGGAGCTTGATCGCCCGCGGAATTCCTGGCCGCTCTGGAAAATCTTGTAGGCTAAGATGGTGTAATCAGCTAGATCCCGGCCTCAAGCGCAAGCCTTTTACTGGTGGGTTTAATTCTTTTCCTTTCTTTCTATGTTGGTCTGTTTTTGATTTTGAGGTTGATCTGTTGCCATTGATTTTTGGGATTTTTTTCATAATGTGTGAAATGAAGTTTGTTTTGTTGGAATAATTGTGATACTGTTGAATGAGTGTAGAGCCTTTTCAAAGTTTTATTGGTTATTAACTCAGTATTGCTATTTCATCAAGCTAATGGAATGAATGAATGAGCTATCATCATCATCATTAGTTCATGATTTTTACAGTAGAGGATGAGTAGTTAGTAGTATCTAAAAGAGGGTTCAAATCATCAGCTCACCAAAATTTGATTTGTTAGATGAGTTTCTTTATTCAGTAATCAAAAACATGAATCTTGTAATGTTCTGTTTGCTTTTGTGGTTCTGTTGGACTTAGAAAACAATGATCCTGTTTCAGTTTGCGTTAGCCCAGTGTGATAACACCAACAATTTTGACGCTCGTTAGTGTCTTTCAAATTGTTTTTATACTTATCTTGCAATTGATGATTTTAGCATGATCATGGAACCATCCTGGTTTGTCAATCAATTATATGACTTAGGTTTGCTTCGGAGCAAAAATTTTTGTACAACTAACAAAATTTTGGAGTTGTTTATATAGTTTTCGTATATATATAGACTATATATAGTCTTAGATTAGTCAAACGCAAATGTGGCATCTTCAGTGTTTTCAAGCCAAACATGCCTTCCATGCTGTTAGGCTTAGGCCAAGGATCAAATGGTAGCATATTCTAAAACTGAGGTTTAATAAGACACACAATTTTCAGGTGATGGAATTATCAGTATGTTGCTAATTTAGGTATTCCATCAAAAAATTTTCCGGAGATGCGGAGATTCTCTGGAATTTACACATGCTTACTCTGAGTTCAATCTTACAGCTAAAAAACAAACTCAGAGTAGGAGATATCTTTTGTTTGCCTGTTACTTGTAATCTGTTTCAAAGCTTTAATGTGACCTATCTGATGCATAAATTGCATTTTCTGTTAATAATTAATGTGTCTGGACATGTAGCCTTTCTAAATTGTTTGAATTCCTAAAAGAAATTACTTTATGAGAAATATGTTACAAATTCTCATTGTGCGTTGAACATTCCAAATTTTCATGATCTTTATTCTCTATTCCGGAATTTCGCGTTTAATGCTTGACTCGTGAAATTTGAGCTGTTTTTTTTTTCAAATTAATTTCAAGTCATTGTCTTGCTTCTTACATTGCGTATGCTAACCTTATACGAAAGATTAAGTAACTCTAGGACATAGGCTCATAATTGGATAACATATAGATAGAAGAGATATTATTACTAGTAGAAAATTCAGTTTTTTTATAAATGAGTTTCATTATATTTGTGTGCTTCATGATTGCAACTTTCTTCATCGTTGATGTCTTTGACTTCATTTACTCATCCATGATCTTATATTCCTTCATCTTATTTTGGGCATTATTACTCATAATCTTATGAATCCATATAGTGAAAAAATAACGTAAATTTTAGTGTTCTAGTAATTTAAACAGTGATGTTTCATAGATTTTTAAGTTTTCTTGTTCGAAACATAGTAATTACCGTATTGGTGGTGGCAAATTGGCAGGCGAGGAGGACCGTATAATAATTTCAGCTCATGCGATTCATGGGAACAAATGGGCAGCAATCGCAAGGCTCCTGCCAGGTAGGACAGATAATGCAATCAAGAACCACTGGAATTCAACTCTCAGGCGCCGATGCACAGACCAACAGAGGTTTAAGCCGGGACCAAGCGACACAATTGACGATAATAGCCCTGAGAAGACAAAGGCATCATCAGAGGAAACTCTATCAGTTGGCGACATAAGTTCGTTCAGGTGCCCAGAAGGAGGAGACGTCACAATGGACGAAAACCATGAAGTCCAAGTCAACCAATCTCAGCAAACAAATATTTCCCATCCTACCCTTTTTCGTCCAAAGCCACGTATTAGCGCGTTTAGTGTCTATAATTCTCCTAGCGGTCCACAAATTTGCTCGGGAATGCCACGAAGAGTTCCAACTCAAGGTCCTTTGATTCAGTCTTCGAAATCTGATTTTGGAACCTGCAAATTCCTCGAAGATATTGCTGTTGACCCTATGGTTCCTTTACGATGCGGTTATGGTTGCTGTAGTGAGGCCCCCCCTCGAAGCTCATTGCTGGGGCCCGAGTTTGTCGAGTACGAGGAACTTCCTTCTTTTTCGAGCCAAGAGTTAATTGCAGTTGCTACGGATTTGAACAATATCGCATGGATCAGAAGCGGCCTCGAGAATAATAATAATGATAATAATAATAATAGTAGCAGTGGATTATTAAGCAACGCTGCAAACTACAGAGCGCAAGCTCAAGGGGCTGTTATTGGCTCGCAAATCGCTATAATGGCAGAAAATTTATCAACGCAGATGCCAGCACAAGCTTTTGCAATGTGAGCTCAAGTGAAGAGCATGAGTATAATATTGCTTATGAAGGGTATGGTAATGGTATAGAATTGAAATATTCTTATGATGTTGGAATTATATTCATAACCATAGATGTTAGGAATTGATTTTAGTGAAGAGGCTCCTCATCCATTTGCAAAGAGATATTTGCCATTTTGTTTCGGCTTAAAATGTATCTGAAAATAGTTCATATATGCAATGAAATTCGTTTATAATAATTGTTCTAGACCTTTTGCCTCTTGTTCTTGATAGTTGATGCAAATTACAGAAAACTAGGTTCACAATCACATGTACTACTTCCGGTTTTCAGCAGTTATTTTACATATTTCACATTTTTTAATAAAATAATTAATAAGGGTATGCAAGTACTAATCTACCATTAATATCTTAAATATGTGCATTTAATACTATAAAAATAACAGAAGTAAATAAGTGTACACATGAAAAAAATGTTAAAAAGCATTAAAAAATTTTAAAACGAACTACAAAGAAAAATGGGGTGAGTATTTACTAAGAGCAAGTCCAACCATTTTCCCCATTTTCCATTCATCAAATCCCATTTTGCAGGATTTACAGTGTTTTTGCTCCAACCATCTTCCTCATTTTCCATGCCCCACTTCAGATTCCAATAAAATAATAATATTTTATTATTATATTAATTTCTTTACATCAAACCTATTCCTAATAATAAAAAAAAATATTAAACACATAAAATTAAATCAAAATTAAAAAAAATATTAATATAATAATCATTCCCCAAATAGAAAACCTCATTTTAAAAATATAATATACGAGAAATGGTTGGATCTGACGATTCCTTATTTTTTGAAATCCCTGTAACGGGGAACAATCCAAGTTGAAGATTTTATTGGAGTTGTCCAAGTTGATGATTTTATAGCTAATTTACAATTATTACAGTAGTTAAGATCTCTTTACAACTGGCATAGGCAGTGATATCTCTCCTTGTAGTGTTGTGGAGTCATAATACATAGGGTAAGTACTCTGTTAATTGGCTTCCCTTCTGTTTCCTGATTTTAAGTTTGACCAAACTTGTTTTTACTTAACACATACTCTATTTAACTTAAGGTAAATATCTAAAAGTTTGGCTTCTGAAATGTCATGCTTAATCATGAACCAAACCTCCTTAAGTCCTTCCCATCTGCCATTACTCTCCTTTTCATAAAGCAGATGGAAGCAACTCTCAAAAAGTTACATAGTTGCATGAAAAGACCTTTACACCCTTTTGAAACCTTTGTTTATATTGACTAGGAGAAGGGCAATGTTGGGTTCTGAGAGCATAAAAAAGGAATCACCTCATCAAAAGCAGGTCTTGTTGCAATTGAATTATTAAAAGTAAAAAAAAAGTGACTGAAGAAGACAAATAAAAATCTGCTTTTAGAGACTAGCATTATCCTAATGCTGTCTGAGGAAAAATAACAGTTTTATAGGTCACTTCAACATCAAATCATCCTCTAAATCCTTTTACTTTTTAGCTATTTTGCTTATCTCTCTCTCAATCATTTTAGCAGCCCATCTTCTCTTTCATACCACTACATTAATTAATTACCCATCTAGTAAAAAAACACTAAAGTTCTGATATTTAATTCTTTTACACTAAAAAAGAACAAGGGAAAGCAATAGGATAGGAAAGGGAGGGAAAACACCCTCCATTATTGCTTCTCCTCCCTGCATAACACTGTACTCTCTCTCTCTCTCAAATTGGCACGCGCTATAGAAGAGAGAGTAGGTGACAAATCTGATGATTCTTACTATTCTCCAGTTACTCATTAGAGGGTTTGAGTGAAAGCTCTACTTTAGACCTTTGGTGGGTGTTTTTTTTTATGGTTTTTATTTTTCAGGGAAATTACATGAAGATTCAGCTTCTGGGTCATAAAGATGCAAACTTTACCAAAAACCCATGTTGTGGTTGCTATTGACGATGAAAATGGCGTAGAGGGAAGCGGCCACCATATCCAGTCAGATGATGAAGATCAAAGGAGGTCTTCAAGTGATTCTGGGTGTCTCAGCGAGATTATGAAGGAGAGCAGATCTTCTGTTTCGGACATGGATCTGGAGTGCGGGGTGTCTGAAAGTAAGGTACATTTGTCAAAAGATGAGAGAGATTGCAGGATTTGCCATCTGAGCTTGGATGCAGGAAATCAGGACTCTGGTTTGCCCATTGAGTTGGGTTGTTCTTGCAAAGAGGATTTGGCTGTTGCTCATAAGCACTGTGCGGAAGCATGGTTCAAGATCAAAGGAAACAAGTAAGTGTTTTGAAACAACAAAAAAAGATTTGATCTTTTTACTTGTTTCTTCTAAGTTATATGTTGTGAAGTGTTGATCTGGCACTTGATCCGTTACCTGTGGCAGCATATGCCAGTTTTGAATGGTTAATTGGTAATGACCAAACCTATTATGCCTTTAGTTTTGACCATTTGAAATTATGCGTCAATTTGTTAAACTTTTGTTCCTTGACCAGTCCTGCATTTATTTATCATTTAAGTCTGCCTCTTTATGTCTGACTGTAATATACTGGTTTCTTTGCACCAAATTTCATGGGTAAGACTTAATAGTGACTTCAATGAACGTACACAATAATTTTTGTGCTATGACTATAAGGTGTGCAGCTCAATTGGCAATGCAGTTGAATGTGTGAGAGGAGAATAAGATTTGATGAAGATAGTTGTAAATGTACCAAAAAAAAATTCAAGAGTCAACTTGACTGAAAAAAATTAACCTTTTGTATTGATTTAGTTTATAACTTTTAGTCAAACAAGACCGGTAGAGTGCTGGCCTTTTAATATATGACATTTACTGATGTTTATGTGGTTTTCTTAAAAAATTTTGAAGTTAAAGAACCAAATTTGCACTTTAAGTTGATTATTGACTATGTAAATCAAGTTGAAGGGGCATTACATTATGTAGCATATAATTGAGGAACAAGAAGAAGGATATACTTTGCGAGAAATATGTTAATGGAATTCTTTTCTCTTTATAATTATTGAAAAATGATTCAGGAATATGCTTTCTTTGTAGAGTCAAAAGCAACCACTTTAATGCCCCCTTTCTTATGTAATTGCAAGAACACAAGTTCATCCATTTATTTTCTTCCCTCTACTTCATTGGTCCAAACAAATGCATTTAGCCCTTAATTTTTTCATAATCCCATCCACTCAGAAGGAATAAACCAAATTAAGAATGCATACTTATCACTTGAAAAAATCTGTATTTAGTATGTTCCTTTATTTTTCTTGGTTGGTGAGTATCTGATCCTCATAGGCTCTTAGTATTTTTAATTAATATTGTAAGCACTTGAAGTACAAGTAATACTCCTTCCAAATTAGAGTTAATGGAGCCATATCTGTTACGATTTTATCCATTACTTTACTCCATATATTCCATATCATTAAGAAACATATAGATTCTCTTTTTTTCTTTTTTAGTATTAGCTACTGTAGATCTGATGAACAGCTTTGCATATCACTTGCATTCATTCTTTATTCCAGCACCATTTTTTTAATCATTGCTTAGAATAACTGTGACATAACTCAACTTATATGATGTACATAATGGATAACACTTCATGTTTCTCTGCTCTTCATTGTTTCAAACTTCCAATGTGAGCCATCAGCAATATCCTAACAGATTTTTTTATTTGTCTCATGAAGTTTAATATTGTGACATTAAGGCCCCGTTTGGTATTGCTTGTCAAGCTGTTGTCCCAATAAGTTGTCCTCACAAATCTTTTATAGAATTGCCTATTTTGACTTTGACTAACACATTGTCCTTTAGACTTTTTTCTCAAAATCAACTCTGCCACTCGTAAAAAAACGCTTGAAAATGGAGTTTTTCAGAATAACAGCTTCCAAACTGGCTCTAAGCATGTAGAGAAAAGTAGACGATTTTTTCGAGCCAAGTTGATAATGCTAATCTATGATGCAGAACATGCGAAATATGTGGATCAGTGGCGCGAAACGTGGCAGGTCCAAACGAGGTAGAGTTGGTAGAGCAGTGGAATGAGGTGAATGAAGCAGCAGCAGCAGTGTCCACGTCAGCAGCACCATCACTGCACAACATCGCCGAAAATCGACATTTTTGGCAGGGCCATCGATTCCTCAACTTCTTGCTGGCGTGCATGGTGTTTGCCTTTGTTATATCTTGGCTTTTCCACTTTAACGTCCCCTCTTAGTCCACTACTTTGTCTAAGTTAGGCCAAATATGAAATATCCGCTGCTTTTTGCCCTTACCACTTCATTCTATATATCCTTGAATTGATGAAAGCTGATTCCTCAATTTGCTGTTTATGTTATGTTAGTATCAAGATTGGAAAGCTAGTGATTGTTGATTTACTTTCCAGAATGATGGAGACAATCAGTAGTATCAAGTAATGTTGGTTTTTATTGTCTCCGTATTTTATGGCTACGTTGTATTTTTACTATAGAATTCGCCTTTATAGTCAAATCAAAGTGGGCTTCAATACCTGGTATCTCGAGTACTTGTAAATTATGCATATCTATTAAAATAATTTGAAACATGGTCGCTATTTGAATATGAATTGTATTTTTTAAAATAATATAGTGATAATAAAAATGTTATATTAATTAATAATTATTTCTCACTATTTAAATGTTGTATAATTAATGATTCGGAATCTATTTAATTATTTATCCGTAGGTGATCAGATAGGAAGTTCATTAATAGATATGAGAGGTTGCCACAACTCCATTGCTAGATTCAAAAAAATTTTGTAAAGATTTGTATTTTTTTTATTGAAATAGATAAGGATTTGATTAAGAATGGGGTGTAGAAGTGTGGGTAGTAAAAGTAACTCTATAAAAATCAAGTAAATTCAGAGTATTTGTGAGAACAGTATTGCTCCTAAATTCTTAATGCAATTGGTACTTTAATCAAGTAACATCAATTTATAGTTAAAGGTTTTATCATAGGAAAACTAACAATAAGATATTTCATCGGAGGACTTTAATGTCATGAATAAGGATTTCATCAACCATCACTTCAAGGGCATTAAACCCACAAGACCAATTAATTCGATGGCCTCTTTATAAATCAACTCAGAATGTGCTTTGCCTGAGAGCATTATGATTTATGGAATTTGTGGATACAATTGAATGTGATGGCAAAAATAAATCTATTCTCTATTCTTTTCAATTTCTAATAACCGAATTGATATGAATTGAAAAGAACTCATTTCAATGTAATTTTATAATTATGCATAGTTTGATTGAATTGAAATGAATTAAACTGAATTGAATTGATTTGTTGTCGAATGAAATGAGACTTTAATTGGCACTAAAGCCACGTGGTCGTCCTACGATAAAATAGAAGTGAGAAATCGTTTTAATGAGTTTCTAGCTAGGGAAAAAAATTTAATAAAATTTTGATGCATCGTAAAAGCATTAGCCCCACCTGGCAATAACCATATCCAACGGGGGCTTAAGAAAAGTTATTCAGTTACGAAATTAATTTAAGGCAGACTTTGTGCTTCAAATTGGTGAGATCCACCAATAGAAATAAAATTTTTCATTAGTAGGGAAATTAGCTGTAATGCAATGCATTGATTTTAGCCAATTTGAGAGCGTTCAATGAAAATGAAAACTATAGCATAATATAATGCGAGTACTGAAAAATTTGATTTATTGAAATGGACCACAAACATTCACCAGAAAATCAAATCTGTCACCCACTTAAATAAATGACATATAACATATAACCCTACTGATTTTCTTTCAGTTTTCTCGTTATGATTCATTTGAAGATGATCGTGGTGATTGCTATTTTAACTAGCCAATAAATTTGAGTGAAAAAACTGCTAACAATTACAAGATATCTAGAGTTCTGAGCAATATTTTGTTTATCTTTAGTTAATCAAGTATTATATTGGGTCATGATATTGATATGGAATCAATTTCAAGATCACTACACCTTATTGTTTGGTGTATCCATTAGGATTTAGGCTGCTTCCAGCAACAATCACTACTCTTTAATTTAATTTGTTTTCTTCACTTGTAAATTCTAATTCTTTTTTGTCCTTCAATAACTTGTGGAGGCTTATAATAAAGTTCATAAATAATACTTCCATGTTCAAAAATAATTCTCATGTCATCTTTCTATTTTGTTCTTATAATTTGTTAATTTAGTATGTAATTTTTTATTTTTTTAAATTTGCACTTGTACTAATTATGTTTGATAAAAATTTTAAAATTAAAATGAAAATATAATATTTTTACTAAACCAGTAAACATTTTATTGGTTTTGATAAAAATACAGGAGATTATAGTGTGAAAGAGCAAGATCTAATGTTAGTTTATTTTTTAATTTTTAAATAAAGCATAAAATAAAATACCATGAAGTGAGAAGGTAGAAGAGGACGTTAGGTATGGTGACTAGTCAAATTAGGTCAAAATAATGTTAATTTCCGTTATCTCGCAGCAATTAGCGGGCCGGGGAAGGTCTTTAGTTTTCCGTGGAGTCATTAAATTTCACTACTTGTCCTTTAAAGGAGAATAATTTCAATAATTAGCAAAATTATCTAAATTATCTTTTGGCCAAATGCATTAATTAAGGCCCCAAACTTGAAAATTTCCAATTAGCCCAATAAATTTTGTAAAAGTGTAAAACTTTATTCTCTTAATATCACATGTCAATTTCTGATCGAAGTGAAAAAAATCAAAGAGATTATATATTTATAAAGCTAAATTAATCTAAATCTAACACGCAGAGGAGATCAAATTTGTACACTTTTTCTAAATTCAAGAGATTAATTAAAATTTTTAAAAGTTTAGGATAATATCCGATAGTTATCAGTTTCAGAATATTTTGATTCGTTAAATCTTACTTCGTTTAGAAAAACAGTTATCGTAATTATTTAATGTTTTTGGTAAACAATTTCAGTAATTTATAGTTTACAGCTTTACATTATTATACAATTAATTATCTCTTTTTAATTTTTTTTCATTTGTATTTTTGCTTTAATTAAATTTTATATTATTTTTCAAATCATTTATTTTTCAATACGCGCTTTAGACATATTTAGTTCAATTCTAGTGTTTGAAACTAGATCCATACATATTAATATATTTTTTTCCAATTTTTTTGAAGGTAACATTCAAAAGAAACTGTATTATAAATGTTATTAGATAACTCTATAAAATATCTATTCGGCTTATACCATAACTTGAAGTAATCTATTCGCCATCAATTAAAAGTTAGAACTATAAAAAGCTAATAGATATGTAATTACTTTTGTGAATAATGTGTAATTTCACTATGTTTTTATACCAGGCCCTCAAATTGTCTCCTCTGATAGGGCTCATTTAGATCATTGCACAGTACGGATTACTCAATCGGAAGAGTAAAATATAGATTTGTTAATGGAGCTAATTGTGAATATTTTTTGTTAACCATTTTTGTCCCCATAATTGGTATAATTATAATTAATACAATATACGATAGTAATTTGGACTAAGGGTAATTTTAGCTTCTTATAGTTTAAATCTTTTTCTGATCATTGAATAACAATATGTACATGACAAAAAAAAAAAAATTTAACAGAGATAAAAATAAGACTTAGACAGTTAAGTTCTAGAAAACACAAGAAATAAAATAGTGTTATAAACTTAAATAAAAAAATCAAAATCTAGTAATTTATCATGTTTAACCTAATTGGCAAGTAGGTGTGGTAGGATCTCGGTATCGACTACGGCTAACCACATTTATAAATGTAAATGAGAAAACTAAACTATAATTAAACTCAAAATACAAATTATTTCAATGAGTATACTTATTTTTTCTTGTGCTTGTAGCAATACAAAAAATACAGAAATTAAATAATAACTAATTATGTAATGGACATTCAACTACTATGATGTGAAAGGTTAGCCGCAAAAACAATTGAAAAATTCGGTTATTATATATGCATACATAGAAGTTTAAGGTGGTGAGTGGGTGGTCACTCACAGGTAAACTAATATAGGGAAATTCTAAGGTTTATGGATACAACTTTTAGAGAACAACACAACTAAAAAAATTGATATTGATGAATTAATAATAGAGCAGCACGAGTAATGATTAGTAAATTAATCACCGATTTTGTGGACAATAGAATATAGTTTTTGATTTAACTGATTTGATTTTTGGAATTAACGTAAAGGCAATACTTTTGTTTTTGTACACTTTTTTTCCTACACAAAGACAACTATTCATGTGCTTACTCAATAATAAGTACATATTGGACAAAACTTTATATGATATTTGATCTCTAAAATATTTCAATACATTTAACTCTGTATAGGTTCTACACTTACATAATCTATTATTAGTTTTTTTCTATAAAAGATATATGGATTCAGATGTCACACAGTTTTTGCAAATACATTATCTTCTAAACTTGACTCAAATAATTTACTGCCTTCATGAATTTTTTGAAATTTATTTTAATCTCCTTAACTTGGTAAAAGTACATTAACTCACCCCTCAAATGACACGTGTCAACATCTAATTAGAGAGTGTAAAATAAAAAAAAATGACATATTTAAAAAATCAAACAAACCAAAAGTTGATATGTGACATTCTTGAAAGAAACTAGTGTAAGAATGAATAGAAACAAGAAAATTAACAGAAACAAGTAAAAGTTTAGAGGGTCAGTAAACTCTTTTGAACAAGTTCAGAGGATAATTTATATATTTGCATCGAAGCTTTCAGTAAGGATATTACTCTATAATTATTAGGTGAATCAACAAAATATTTATAAATGCAATAATTAATGTATGCTAGAGGGTTTTTTTACATATCATAATTTATGAAGTATCTTCAAGAGAGTATGGTCTTATAAAATATCTAATAAAGTTGATATAAATGAATATGATAGAAGATGAGATGAGTGTAAAAAATGAGGCAAAAAAATGATGGCATTTAGTGAGAGAAGATACTACATTGACATGTGCAAGATCTGCTAAAACATGGGGGAACAATACATCACTATTGATAAACCCATTTCCATAATATCTCCTTTTAACTTTTAGTGCATGTTCATTTGTTATAGGTCCAATTAAATATCTTATTGGTGTATTGCCTAGTACTCACCCCTTGATTTTAATGGTTTGTTTTTCATAACCAAAATATGACAAACAATTTTTCTATGACATTGAACTCTTTAGTATGTAATTTTTTTTAAAAAAAAAATAGTGGTCATTTACTGAATGTCATATATAGCAATTGTGGTTCACATTCCATCTAATGCTACATTCAGGTGTTAACAGACTTAGAGATTTGATTATTTCTAAAAGCTCAGTCCGACCCGAGTTCGATATTTATTTTTTATGAGTTGGGCTGGGTTTGAGCTATTTAGCCTGACCCGAACCCCGTCCCATGCCTAGGTCTAATCCACATAGCACAAAAAGGGAAGGAAAATGGGAGCAAACAAAGAAAAATATGGAAATGTAATAGGGAAATGTTAGTGTCTTATAATTTCCATGCTCTGGTTTTTGACAAAATTATCTTATAAAAGCTACTGATGTAAGTGTAAATAAGGAAACAAATAATAATGACTTAAAATTATTTAACAAACAAATTTGATAAATAGTAATCCAAAAGAAATTTCTATGCATTTCTCGGCTGGATTTGCATAACTCTAAATTTGAAATTGTTATTTATTTTGTAAATATATGTTATTTGATATATAATTACAGGTTTCGAATCCTGGTACCTTCAATTACTTCAAAAAAAATTTGTATTGATGTACATAATTTATCATTAATTCATGTAACTTATGATGCTTTCCGAGTTCTTGGCCTATACTATTATAAATATAGGTTTGTTGTATATCATACATAAGGAAAATGATCATATTATATTACTTCCGTTCTCTTTATTTCCCATATCCTATTTTTTATTGTTTATCAATTCAAATTATTAACAATTTATAGCTTAAATAATTTAATAAAAAAATAATGGTATGAAATTAATTTGATAAAATCATTTATATATCAAAGACCTTTTTCATAAAATCTTAAAAGTTCATCAACCTAATAATTAATTATATAATTTGCACATATAAATTTGAGGAATAATTCTCTAACAATTTTGCTACAGGGTGCTTGTATTGAGAAAGTATAGATTAAAAGACAGTTTTATTGCGTTTTCCGAAAAAATAATGTTCCAGTAAACAAAAAAAATATCCCATAAACTTTAGCTAAACAACAATTTTAAGTTTTGAATTAAATTAACCTTGAGGATCATTTCAGGAAAACTTACAAAAAGAAAAAAAAATTATGTGGTTTCACTCAAATGCAAAATGGGGTACGGAGAACTTTTTTTTGCAACAAGAGGTATGTGATTTCAAAAATATTGAAAGTGAGCAATCTTGTTCATTTTTATCTAAATATTTGCGGGATGGTTAATAGAAATACAACACACATTAGTGATAAATTTTGTAATTTTTTCAATAGTATAAATATTTTTTAATTAAATTATGATTAGAAACTATAAAAAAACATGAAAAATGAAAAAAAAATCTGAAAATTCTCAAATTATAAGTATAAATTTCAAACAATAAGGTTAACTTATTAGAATGTTGAAGTTTTTAAAATATTCAATGTAACACCATTATTTTGAAACTAAAGATTCACTTTTGCAAATTTTTGAAACCATAAATTTTTTTGAAAAAGAAATTCCTTAGATCCTATTTTGCAAATGAGTGAAACCACATGGTACATTTTTTAAATTTGTTCAAATGCATATTTTGGTACATGTTAAACGACATATTTGTGTAGCTAGGTGAAGCTTTAGCCTTTATGAACATATTTTAGCCAAAAAATCTAGTTTAGGAACTGATCGGGTGCATAGTTGTAATATCGTTAGCTGCGTTTTGGGTTCAAATATTTAGTTTTCGTGTATTGAAAATGTCTCAAAATAATGAATAGCAGAAAATATTTATATCGGTAAACTCCACCAAACTATTACCGAGCTACACAAATTTAGACCTTATATTCTACATTTATGATTTATCATACCAAGTCATTCATATTCATTCATCCATTAGCATGATTGTGTTTTTGCAATGACTGACTGGTATATGTATGTCAAAAAAATTACATACATTTGTAGATATAAATAGTTCAAATAAATTCGGAAGATCCCCACACCCCATTATTATAAAGATTAATTTTTCACAAACTTGCTAGCCACTTTTTTTTGCCTCATATATTACATTTATCACACTAAGACTATATTCATTCATCCATTAATATGTGAATGTGTTTTTGCAATGAGTGACATGTCATACATTTGTAGATATAAATAAACCTATTCAATTAATCTTGGAAGATTCTCAATTACTACAATTAATTAGGAAAAAAATCTGTTGTCTCCATTTCCGTGTCCCCTTCAATGTACCCCATTCAAAATTTGACAAGTGTAAATTTTTGAAATTATTTTATTCACTTTAATTTTCTCTTTCTTGTTAGTGGATTCTCTTTCCTTTGTATCTTACACTTGTCAAATTTTGAATGGGGTACATTGAAGGAGACACAGAAATGGGAACAGCAGATTTTTTTCGACACTTTTTTTTGCCATAAAAGTCATAATTGTAATTAAAAAAATAAGAATAAAAATATTTATTCAACGGAAACTTAAACACGTAGTAATTTAAATAACAGATCCACGGCACATTTTCATCCACAAGTAAATATGTATATCCAAGGTTTTGAAACAAATTATATAGTTACAACATATACAAAATATAAAAAATTTCTTCTTTCAATTTTTTTTATTTATCATCTTACACATTTTACACTTTTTAATAAATCATCAGTTAAAGGTATGAAAATACAAGTTTATCTTTGAATGTAGTTCAATTTGATACTAGTAACTCCCTCTTCATTTTGAAGATTTAAGTTAATAATGTCAATAAATGAAAATATATTTGAAACATGATGGAAAAGAATTCTATGATTTTAAAAATAAGTAAAATGAGATTTCAAATTTTGACTAAAATGACAAGGATAAAATTTGAAGGGAGTGTAATATAAAATATAAAATGTAACAAATAACTATTGTATTTAGTAGAAACCAAGTGACGTTATAATTGTTTAACATTTTTTCTTCATAATGAATATCAAATGGCGTGGTTTAAATCTTACCAACAAGAAAAAAAAAAAAAAAAAAAATCAAATGAAGGGGGTTGAAGAACATGCACAACATTATTGGATACATACAATTTATGTGTATAAAATTAAGAAATGCAATAACCTTTATTCCAACGAAATCTAAAAAATATTCTAGTTGTCTTTTGGATAGATTAAGAAACATTCAAAATCCGCAATTCAGTTAATCTGGGACCAAATTTCATTTATCCAGCTAATACGGCACGGCTACTACTCCCACACATATTTTAGTTAATCCAATATTTATAATCAAGTAATCTTTCGATCTCGCCGATAATGTCGGCTCCACTTATTAATAATAATATTACTTCTTAAAGTCTTTTTTTTTTACTGAAAAATGATGTCATTCATGATTAATCAGAAACAATTACAGCTCTAATTAAAGGTGGACATGAGTTTAACTAAATCCCCCTACTCGTTGAAGTACCAACTGCTTTAACTAACAAATGTGCAGCCTGCTTCGTAAACCTATGAACATAAACAAAACGTAAAGAAGTAAATTGTCTGGAAAAGTTCTTACAATCAGAAAAAATAAAGCCTATGGGAGAACAATAGGATATATTATTATTTAAGGCATTGACCACATTTAGCGCGTCAAGCTCGAGGATGATATTGTCAAAGTCATTGTCCTTGAGCCAAGAAAGGGCCTCTCTGCAGCTGATTGCCTCTGCCAGAAATGGGTCTCCTCCACCTTGCAACGAACTAGATCGAGCCGCAATAACCTTACCATTAGCGTTTCTTACCACACAACCATGTCTAATAATATTTCCGAAGGAAAAGAGGCTTGCATCAATATTGCACTTAAGCCAAGAAGGAGGGGGACGACGCCATAATGTATGTAGTGGAGCAACCGAGGTGGTGGGAAGATGAGTAGCCGATCGCCATTCATTTAAAAAACCAAGTCCGTGATGTAGAACTTGAGAAGCGTTTCTGAATTTGTTATTCCAAATGAAATGGTTTCTTCTTCCCCAAATTGCCCAAAGCACACATGAAGCGTTTGCTATATTATCCTCGGCTTGCATAGATTACCAACGCCACTAATCGTTTAAGTTATGGATAGTTCTCGACCAGCCCTCTCCAAACAATTCATTCCAAATTGGGTAAGTAAGAGCACAACCCAATAGAGCATGGAAGCTAGTTTCAAAGGTATCTTCGCATAAAGGACATGTATTTTCGACATCAACATACCTCTTGCGGAGTATACAAAGTGAAGGTAGTGAGTTCGTAGCAATTTTCCAGAGAAAATGATGCACTTTAGATGGGATTTTAATGCCCCAAATACTACTCCAGGTCTGATCCGTGTAGTTTGAAGGAAGAGCATTAGCATCCGATTGCTACACCAACGAGTAATAACATGATTTTACTGTAAACAGTCCCGATTGTTCAAATCGCCAATAAATCTCATCTTGTTGGCGCTTCCAGGGAAGTTGAATTTTTCAGATTAGTAATTGTTCATCTGCAGAGAAGCAGAAGTCCAACATCTCATCATTCCATGTACGCCCATCCGAAGCTATTAAACAGCA
The DNA here is from genome assembly GCA_949673415.1 of Euphorbia schlechtendalii. NCBI lineage: Eukaryota > Viridiplantae > Streptophyta > Magnoliopsida > Malpighiales > Euphorbiaceae > Euphorbia > Euphorbia schlechtendalii. The sequence continues at coordinate 3,769 of CATIWQ010344536.1, read as the reverse complement.
GATAGTGGCCTGCTCGAAACCAGACGGTGGAGTGGTCTGAACTGCTGGAACCGAGACTGATGGCAGCCACTTGTCGGCCTAGATTCTCACCTTTAATCTGTACCCAATACGCCAAGCCATCCCGTGTTGAATGATATCCCTTGCTGCCGTCAGACCCTTCCACAAAAAACTAGCATTCAGTTTATAAGGGGCCTCGAAAATGGAGCAATGCGGGTAGTATTTTGCTTTGAAGATTCGACTTATGAAGGCATCTGGGGATGAGATTAAGCACCACACTTGTTTAGCTAGAAGAGCTTTATTGAATTCGCATAGGTTTTGAAAATTAAGTCCTCCTTTGTCTTCAGCTCGGCACAACCGTTCCCACCTCATCCAATGAATGGAAGAACCCCACCAATAATTAGAGAACATTTTCTCTAAGTTTGCAACTGTGTGAGATGGAAGTAGGAAAACTTGCATAGCATAAGTTGGCAAGGCTTGGGTCACTGACTTTAACATTACTTCCTTGCCACCTTGAGAAAGATTCTTGCTTCTCCATCCTTGAACTATTTTGTGCACCTTTTCCACGATAAAGTTATATGCACTCGTTTTTTATCTACCAATTAAAGACGGTAGTCCCAAATAGGTGCCATGACCGTCCACAACAGTAACACCCAAAATTCCTTCAATAGCTTGCTTCACATCCGTCAAAACATTGGGGCTAAAAATAATGGAAGATTTGTTATAGTTGATTTTCTGACCTGAGGCAATCTCGTAGTGGTAAAATATATTTTTGAGGGTGCGAGCTTCCTCCTTCGATGCTTTGAAGAAAAATAAGCTATCGTTTGCTAAAAAATGGATGCAAAACAATTGGAGCTTTAGGCATGATTTTATAGCCGTGGAGATGGCCTTTAGCAATCCTATCCTGAATCAACATAGACAAACCTTCAGCGCATATGATGAACAAATATGGGGAAAGGGGATCACCCTGTTTGAGTCCTCTCTACGGGTTAAATTTCTGAAAATTTCTATCCCTATGCTTAATAGTATAGGTTACCGAGGTTAAAGAAAGCATAATAACATCAACAATCATAACTTGGAAACCCAACTTAAGTAACATTGCCTAAATAAAATTCCATTCTACCCTATCATACGCTTTAGACATATCAATTTTTAAAGAGCCCATACCCGAAATCCCCAAACGCTTTCGATTAATATAATGTCATACTTCAAAACCAATTAAGATATTATCTGTAATTAATCTTCCAGGAATAAAAGCACTCTAAGCATTTTTGACATAATCTTGAACAGAACATTACATAACTAAATTGGCTAAAGATCAGAAACAAAGGTCGGCCTTTTTTTCTTAGGAATCAAAACCACATTTGTATCGTTTAGACTAGGCAGAAACATTTTATTACGCAGAAAATTCAAGCAAAATGATGTTACCTCAGTGCTTTATCGGGACGTGAGAGGTCTTTGTAAATCAAATTGTATATCGCTGTTTATGCGCATGTTTACAAGGGAGAGAACATGATCAAAGTGTTTACCATCCTATTGGAACAAATCAAAATAAAAATTATGAATTAATTCTTCCAAACCGCCACCCCAACTAACCAAATTTCCATTTGTATCTTGGAGTTTCTGAAAAGAATTTTTTTGCTTCCTGGAGGAAGCCACCCGATGAAAATAGGCTGAATTTTGATCCCCCTCTCGAAGTTACGTAACTTTTGAGCGTTGTTTCTAATAAGCTGATTGCTGTTTTAAGAGGTTGCCAAGTTCTTGCTTTTTTTATCAGAAACAAGTCCTTATTGTCCATATCGGGACAAGTTCTAAGCCGCTAAAGTTTTCTTCTACAAGCTTTCAACTTACGTTTAAATTTACCATGTTGAATCCGACCCCATTCCCCTAGGTTCGTTGCACACCTCTTTAGTTTTTTGGGAACCGATTCCTAATCAGAGAAGGACCAGCAATCCGTCACCAAATTCTCGTAGCCTGGGAGTTGGGACCAGCTATTTTCCTATCGAAATGGTGGTCTACTATGAACTTGTATAGCCTCGTAATGAAGAATTAAGGCCGAGTGGTCTGACTCAGATGTAGGTATGTTCTGGACCCTTGCGTTATTGAAGATCTCAAGCCAATCCATGTTATAAATGGCCTAATCCAACCTCTCAGCTATCCAAGAATTTGATCTGCGACTTGTTTCCCATGTAAACTCGTATCCAGGCATTCCTATATCCAACAAGCAGCAGTCCGTTAAAGTCTCCTTGAATCCTACTAACCAATTGATTGGTCTCGGCCTACCCCCAACTTTTTTAGCCGCATTAACCATGTCATAAAAATCGCCAATGACACACCAAGGTAGTGAATTAATGTTAACTAGGCTTTTCAAAAAATCCCAAGATTCCTTTCTTCTTTCATTCGTATTCTCCGGGTGACCATAGAAACCTGTAAGTCTCCAAAAAGCAACATCACCATTCATAATTAAGATCTCCATAAAGTTTCTACTGTACTTATTCAGCCTTACCATCTCCAACTTTCTCCACAACAAAGCCATACCACCACCTCCATTAATAGCAGGGACGTAGAAACACCCCTCAAAGTGAATACTTCTCTTAGCCCTCTCAGCCGTACTTCTACCAGATTTAACCTCCATGAGAAACACCACATCTGGCATGTTAGAAGACACTAAGTCCTCTAATTCCTAAATTATCAGGTCCATGCCCAATCCCCGACAATTCCAAATGAGTATTTTCATGATAACTGGCGAGCTCTCGCACTGGAGCTCTCTTTAATTTCAGGGGAGTTTTCATGTCTGATAAGTGTATAATTACACTTATTATCGTTATAATTTTACACAATAAACACTGTAGTTTTAGTCATTTTTATACTTCATATAAAAGATTTCACGTGGTATGTAGTTGTTTTTGATACAAATGCAGATACTAGGTAAATCTTGGGAGTAAAATGAGCTAAAATGGAATTCTATAAAAAAAAGAGTGAAAAAGGTGCAAAAAGATGCGTGGAACTTAAAGATTTGGCTTAGAATCGAAGCTGTCAAAGATCGGTGAAGTTACAAGGAGATTTCTGAAGAAAACTCAATTCACGGTCACGACAATACCTCACGATCGCGACCTGTTCACTTCAGAAATAGAAGTCTGCCAATCAAAGGTTCACGGTCGCGAATCACATGTCGCGGTCGTGACATGGACGGTTTTCTGGTATTATTTTCTTAACTACCAACCGTCAGATAAGCATGATCAACCGCCATCAACTACCAACGAATAGTCACCTATCAAAAACTGGCCAATCATGAAAAGGTGCTTATACATTATGGATTGAATCAAAGCCTCTCAACCAATCACATTGAAGAGATGTAATCTTTCACCAATGGATGTGACTCTTCTTTTGGATAGACGCAACCCTTCAAACTCTATAAATAGGGCTTCATTTCCTCACAAATTTCATGCAACATCAGAATGCAGAGGTGGCATTGGAGTGCAGAATAAAGGGGTGGAAAAATAATGCATAGTGTGTACATAGATAGAGAGTAAAAATGTCTAGTTTTTGCTACGTTCATGAGCGTTAGCGAGAAAATGTATAAGTGATTCGAAATCTTATTTCGATCACTAGATTTTTCTACATATTCGAGCGATTGTTGTATAAGTGTAATTGCAAATCACTTATCAATAAAAGTTTTCGTTCTTCAACATTCGTTTATTCGATATTCGCAAAGAATAGCATCCTAGCGGAGGTTCTGTACTGGCCGAGACCAAATTCAAAGTAGACACAG